>JASBWR010000086.1:0-122206 GCA_030039265.1 Naganishia cerealis
CACGGAAACAGTCGGGAAGCACAAAAAGGGGTAGTCCAGCACCGACCTGAACGTGAAACGCGATAGGGGTTTCGCCCAACGAATCACTTCTGTTTAGTCCACGCTAGCTGTTGAAATGGGCTCAAACTGGTGGGGATACAGTAATCGCATCGCTCCTGAGACAGCTTGGGCTCCAGATAACTTTTCGTTAAGCTCTGTATCGCAGGTCATCCACCTCGGTTGTGCTGACGTCCATCCTGCTGATCCTCAAAAAGAGACCAGTCATAAAGAATTCCTGAGATGTTTGCTTTCAGGATGCGCCTCTCTTCATTCCATTCCATTATCAGCTACCTCTCCTGCGCGATGCATTACCCCAAGGGGTACTGACGGGAACCAGGCGGCCAAGCTATAGATAGGCTAATGAGGAACAGGCGAAAAGGAAGGCGGCTGGTCGATTTCCTTCGTTGAATCAGACATTTTGTCCCCCCCCCATTCTTGCTGCGTAGACTTGTCCTGCCATATATATTTTGCGACCTCAACAGCATCTGCAACAATCGGCCGTTCGCAACTATTCGCTTCGCTTATTATCTTGCTTTGTTGGTCATACAACATTGTAACAGTTGATCACAACCTCAGTGTGTCAAACTTGGGCGACTGTCCTCATTATAGTTATACTCAACGACTGTTTGGTCTCCTTTTTTATGGGCGATTCGATAGGAGGTTCCAAAGGAGATGAAGACTGCAAATTAGACAGCTGCAATGCGGTGTTCGCTAAGCTGATTTTTATTAGGTAATGATTTCTTACGACCTCTGTTGAGGCGTCCAACCGTGTTGCGACTGTCAAGTCCATCGAATGAAGATTCTTATGTCTCTTCTAACGAGTCCAAGCTTAAGCTCGTATAAACTACCGATCATCTCGTCCATATTCGAAACGTTCGAGGAGAAAAGTTTCCCTTTATAGCAATAACATAATACGACTAGCAATCATCGCCAAAGGAACACCTCCTTTCAAAGTTCCCCTTGAAATGATCGGACCGAGGCTTCTAGCATTATGAGGTGACTAGCTAGGTGACCTTTTTCAGAATCTACTACAGCAAAGGGTTGCGGGAGCGTTGCGGGTCCCTTGCATCTCTTGCTCTCTGTTCCTTCTAGCTTTCCTTGAAGCTCTCAATCCCATTCCCCAACCACAGCACAAGTCGTCACGACACCAACTCGACCGCACCCAGAATCGTAGAACTGAGCGTACTCTTCTGTAATAGTACTTTAATTTCTCCGTGAGTGATATGTTTCTGCTTGAATGCTCAGGATCGAATCAACAGAAAGTCGAGAGATCCCTACCAGAAGCAACATTGGCTGATTCTTATAATCTGGCGTATTATGCACGCGTACATTACAAACCGACCCGCCCTTCTCGTCGTTAGCAAACAGTGTCATCTTCCGGGCTACTTCTCCTACAGCCTCCATTGCCTGGATCCCTCTAGCCCACAAGAAAGTGTTAAGAGACTGGGAAAATGCCGGAGTCTGACGAAGATTTATTAACGATGATTCTGTTAGAGTGCTTGCGCAATGGATATCGGATACCTGAAACAAGGGTACTCCCGCATCGCGCACGCAACGCCTTGAAAGACTATTTGAGGTGCAGCGAACATGATCAGCAAGAATTTGAAAAACGAACCATTGAACGCTATTATTCTGGCTATGGGCTTGGTGATCCGGATGATCCCACGTCTTGGGATCACATTTGGCAAGATGGCAAGGATGAGGAAGAGATAAAAAAAGAGACCCAGGAAGGCTTGTCGAAAAGCATCGAGTACCTAAAGGAAACATACCTGAAGGATGATGAACCCACGGTAGAGGGCAGTAGCAGGGAAAATCAAAGTTCTGCGCCGACTTCTCTCAGTTTTCTCAGTCAGGTCAGTAATCTGACCTGGTCGGCAACGTTTCTCATCACTGGCAATGGAGGGCCGAATGCCGAGAATATGTGTTGATGCTGCGATATCATTGGATTATCACTAGCTAGGCCTTCATACCGAGCGGCTCCTACAGCTAGTTTCGCCCCCAAATTCGCCTTCATCTTTTCGTTCAGTAATGCTGTCATTGTATATGTATAGTAGTGTCTATATGTCAAAATTGCTGTTTCTCCTTGCAATAACAAGTGCAATAACTTGACTATACAGTATACACCCCTTCCCCAAACACTGCCACTGATAATAAATAAAAGCGATACAGTGCTCTCCTGCTTAAACTTGCTCCATTCGGTATGGACATGAGCCATCCTGCGGCAGTGGCTGGCCTTGCCTTCCTCTACCCTTCATGTACCGCTGGGGCAAAAAAGCGGCTACGAGTGGCATCTTTGCTTGAGGAGAAGGCCGAACAGCCGAAGAGAGGGCAGAAAAAGGGCATGACATATCTTTCGAACGTCGACGGCTCCACTGGCTGCCCATAGAGGAACCCTCGTTCGAAGGGGTTGTTTCGTCATAGCTGTTGCTTCGAATGATATATGGCGGTGAAAATCGCACAGCAAATTGCCTTTCTACCTTGACAATCCTCCACGGTATGAACCCGTCGGACGAGCGACAACGTGAGACGCCAGAGGGTTTCGTCCCCCTATCCGCCAGGCCTGCTATATCTGCTTCACTTAAACTGTGTAATGTCAGATGATTGTATTCTCCAGTATATATCGCCCCATCGTATCGCTCCCATCTTCATCTCTGGCTAGCTCGGGAGTCAATGGCATGTACAATCCGAGTTTCCTGAGCATTGAATTTGATTCAGAGGGGTAAATAAGTCGACGGTTCTTTGTTGTAACACAACATAAGTTATGCCCTTTGAGTGGGTTGCAAGGACTTGTGAGAGCCCCTGTGTTCCCTTGCAACTGTTTTCGCCTTGGTTTTGCCTTTCGTTTTTGATTCTGTATAAAAGAGGCGTGATCAAGTGTGACGTCTTTTTCGCCAGCATAGCAAACCAGAGTATCAACGGCAAAGGATCAACTTTTTTGTCTATTATCCCTTACTATCCCAGTCACTCTTAGGTTGTCCTATTAGCATTCCCTCTGTTCCCGAATCAGTCGCGTCCTGCCAGCTATAGTGTCTGTTGGCCGCCGCTCAGTACATATCAAACGTCCGATGCTCCAGCACAGAAGATCACCCGAAATCACCGCCAACCAAGCCTATCACCACCAACATGAGGGAACCAAAAAGCGATTTGCACGAAACCCTATACAGTGTGTTCAAACACCCAGAAGAGAAAAAGGCTCTGATCGAGTTCCTGCCGCAAGCAAGAGAAAACGACGTCGACAACGACGGAGTATGGACGAGATAACAAATTGAGAGAATGAAATGCGAGCTTGTGACAAAGCTTCAAGATCGGGCGAATAGTAGCACCGGGAGAGAAGAAGAGACTCCCCAATGGCAGACACCTTTCGAGAAACGATATTCAAGCGCAAGGGAAATATTCCCAATAAAATCGTACAGGACATGATGTGCTCTGTGAACAAGCAAGTTGTTAGCCAGGGGTTAGGAGGAATTACCACCTGGTCTTTGCCAGCTGCTAACACTAGAAGCCCTGCACAAAGCTCAGTTCGATATGCACAAATTGTAGTATTGGAGCTGCTAATCTGTCTTGTAGGGAGTGTTCCGACAACTCAGGAGAATAGAGGACAGCAGACAGCTGTCAAATACCCTGCGTTCGAGTACGAAGATATATGAGAAAGAGGACTGAAAATGACATTCTTACGTATCTCTCAAGCGTTGAAGTTTTGTAGCAATCAAGAGCAAACATGTCTACCACAGCGCACGCAACATCTTGGCTTTCCTCTACTTGGTATGAATGATTGTATTTTGTTACAGTTTATCATTCCATTGAGTAGCCCTCAAAATGGATAGACTGTGCCAGAGTAAAGGGGGGGGCGTTACCATGTAGTCCGTCTGCATCTCTTTGAGCACCACCAAACTCATGACGTTCACAATACAAAGGAGCATCATTTATTAGCAAGCTTTGGAAAGTAATTACCTGTCGTCAAAGTGACTTTGACGTCAAGTTGGTTCTTCAATCAAGAACCGCAAAGAATAAGTGAAGAAGGGAATATGCTTCTTCGCGATGCGAGAGTCTTGTGCTGTCAGGGCTGAATGCTGTATATAAATGCCGGTTTGCCCTTCTGGCGCAGATATATTAAAGCATACAGAAAGAGAAGTGGAGAAATACCTGCCTTCTCTCATAACTATCGAAACCACCAGTGGGACTTTCGAACGTAACAACCCCTCGGAAAGGACCGCAGTTTCTCAATCACTTTAAGCGGGAGAATATTGTGTAGACCAGTCAAATGCAAGAGGAGAAATTGCGACAAGTTGATAGTGCGCTACTTGAGATGGAAGACGCATGTAAGGCGGTCACGTTTTATTTACCGCTTTTTTCCTCTACACTATGTGAGGTTCTTAAGGAGCAGTCGCTTCCGAAGTCACCTGCCGTTGAAGTTTTGGAAAGGTTGCACAATGTCATTGTGGAGAAACAGAAATTTTGGATGAAATTCTGCGAGCTGTTTGATCAACTCAGCTCACAAAGGCAATTCAGAAACCACGATCGTTTATCAGGGATGAGGTTCAAGGTGGACTTCATGTCTTTGCTGTGGGTACGACTTTATGGGAGATCGTGGCAGTCAATCACCGGCGAAGTAGAAGTGAAGAAATCCCAAATTAGAGAAAGCATTGGAGATATAGCGGATCAAGCCCGAAAAGCCTTGGAAGTTCTCCCCCCGCAAGATATTTCTGATGGCCTGCTTATTTCGAGAAAACAACGGATTGGGGAGATGGACGGTCATGTTGATCAGATCAAGCAGTCATTAGCCCAGATCGAAGGGGCTGTTACCGACGGGGGCTTTCCCAAGCTGTACCAGAAGGCTTATGCGGCTCTCGATATACTTCCCGATTATTTCCCTGTTGAGAGAACGAAGCCTTCCATGCATGCGGACCCCACACAATCCTATGACGTTGTTTCGTTAAAGGTGGAAGGAAAGTCGATTTCTGCGGAGAGTATAGGTCTTACGAAGGAAAGTCTCGAGGGTGACGCCGACTTTCTGATCCGAGTGAGAGAAATATTGGAGCGGTTTCCGAACTTCACTGTGGAAATCAACCCTTCAGTGTCGGCTTTGAATGACACTAGATTCGCCACAGATCTCAAGTCTTTGGAAACATCATTTTTGTCTGGTCTGAAGAGAATTGCGTCGGACTTTGAGCAAGCAGGGTTGAGTTTCACGGTGACGCTGAATGCGACCCTTGAGCAATAACTGACCTGTGTTTTTTCGATAAGTTGTCATCATGGTCGATCTATCTATGAAGGACGACAGGATGTACGGGTTGGAGAGAAAATGATTAGCCTGAGGGATTCGTAGATTATGGACGGCTAAAGAAAGTTGTGCCTATATATGTGAAGTCAAAGAGATATTTGAGTATCATAAATTAAAATGATAGGTCGCAACGAAGCGGAAGAAAGGATGCGTTGTGGAACTGTGTGACCCCTTCCTTCGCGCCACGCCATTAACAAGACCAGGCGGGAACACGGATTCTTTCGCTGGACTCCTTACTGAGATGACAATTGTACTAGAGGGAAGTGCCCACGAACAAGGCGAATTCAATGTAAAAGACATTTAGGTTCCCCTTTAATACCATTTCATTTGTCTCCATCCCTTTCTCAGGAAGAATTACCTTTCTTGTTCTCTTATACGAGCATTACAGACCTATCCAGCACAACACAACCCTATAACCCCGAGCCCACGCTAGATACGGGCGTCAGCATAGCAAACTCCTGAAACGACCGGATCATCGACGGCGAATACGTTTTGTCGGCTGCACATCTCCGAATGAGACGGCGCTGGAAGCACGGATAGCCCGGCCTGGCACAGTTTCGTTGTCCGAGGCTGGATCCGGAGGTGAGGACGCGGGGAGGTTGGGCGCAGGGGCGGCAGGCGAGGTGATTGAATCCGCTGCATCGTGATCTTCCTCGACCGTCTTGGGTTTATCAACGTCCGCATGTTCGTCTTCAGCATGAAGAACGAGGTCCACAAAGGGCGATCCCTGTCTTTCTCCGGCTGTTCCCGGCTGTTCAGGCTCAGGACCTTCCTCTTCGGGATGGCCTGTAGCATCACCAATCTCTTCCTGCTGCGCAGCGTTCGCTCTAGTTCGTCGAACAGGCGGCAGCCGTCTCGGAGTTACCGGCACCACCATATCCAGCGCTTCTTGATCGTTCCCGTGCTCCTTTTCAACGTTAAGGTTCCGCTGGATTTGCGCTTTGGTAGCAGCCTTGACAGCAGAATCGCTCGACGCGATCGACATGAGTCGTTTCTCGTAGCTGTTGATAAAGTCGTGACCTTTGATTTTCGGCCAGGCGATCTCCTTCTGGTCCTGGAGGACTTCTGTAAGGCGTGATTTGCTGTGACAAGTAAAGATGGGGTTAGCTTGTTAAAGCTTCCAAAACTGAATTAGTTATCGCGTACATTTTCAAGGCGTCTCGCCCTGTCAATCCGGGTGCCAAGAGCGTCAAAATTTTGAAGTACGACAGACAGGCATGTTCTCGTTTCTTGAGTCGATCTTTCGTCGTCTTGTCCTTTACATTCTTTTCGGATCGCGCCAAGGCCACATACTTTCGGATGCACCAGGTTATCCCATCCTCGTGGAAATCAACAACGTTTTCTGAAGGAAGCTTTCGTTCGAGGCGGAAATGCGACTTATGGACAAAGAAGGCCGGGCTGACAAGTTTGGCGAGGCCGATCGTAGTGGCGGAATCCGGGTCGGTAGCAATGTCCAGGTGATAATCGAAAGACTGTTCACTCGCGATCAGCAACTACTCACTACGATCACATGTCGCTCATAACTATTACCTACCTCTTGCAATGCTTGACCGATAACCTTGGAAACCATCTCCCCGTCTTGATTATAAATCCCCTCGTCCTGTAATATTTCCGCTACTACGTGAAGACTAGCATCGAACGCCTTGTCCAGCCGACCGTACTCTTTCAAAAGAACACCTGCATGTTGAGATTCCACAACTCCGGCACGCATAGCTGAAATGAACGACCAAATTAACGTCTGGAACTCTGCGGTATATGCGATTGAAGCAGGCGTCATAAGCCCTGTACAGCCGAAGCGAATGCTTTTAGTGCATGCCCATAATCAGAACCAATGCGTGACGTACGTTTCTTTTTTTGCTTTTTCTGCTGCTGATCACCTTCCTCGCCGTCTTCATCCATCGACAAATCGCTACTTGCATCGTCTGCACGTGCAGACTGCTTGCCACCGATATGATCAATGTACTTGTCAATCGCCGCTTGGATCGTTCCGGCACATCGGAACTGGAGCGAATCGTCCATAGAAACGGACAATACAGTTTGACAAGGTGTAACAGGAGTGCCTTCTTTGTTTTCCACTGGCCGGAAGATGACGTAGAAACGTAAGAGATCGGTAACAGCCTATGATGCAATATTCAGCGCCCGGGCTTGTTACGAGAAGCAAATGACCTACCTCACGACGAACAGCTTCATCGGCATTTGAGTGGTTGCCGACAGCATACTCATTGAGAACGCGCAAGGTCTCATCCCGACGGCTTTCGATCTTTTCTCGTACTTGATCCGAGCTGATGGCTTCCGCTGTGACCTTGACAGCTGTCCAGGAGAGATACCAAACCATGATCTTCATTGCATGCTCAACCAACTGCAATGCCATCGATTTAGCCCGTGCTTGCTGTATCACTGGAATACGAACGTACCTTGACTTCCTCCTTGTACCCAAGTTTACCACGATCCGCGATGGCGAGAAGGGTTTCCCAGAGGCCAGTTTGCTCCGACTCGGCATCCCCATCAAAGATATCACAAATGTTCATTTGAGGAAATACCATCCGAAGCCTCAACACGGCAGACTCGATGTTGTGCAATTGTTCGTCTTCCAGCGAGCTCGTTCCAATGTCAATGTCGCCTATACTTTCCTGAACATTTTGCATGAGGTTCTCCTTGAACTCTTGCAGCTTTATTTCATTGACGGGTTTGAGATCGGCCGTGCCGAGCATAAAACGCATTAGCAGTAAGACTTGCTGAAGAACAATATGGTCGGTGTGTCGCAGGTACTGTCGAATCAGGTCACCCCACAGTCGCTCATATGCCTATATGGGAAAGTTAGTCACATGGCTTTGTCTGAATCGTACAGGGGATAACTCACATCCGTCAATCGCATCTCCGCATAGATGGGCAAAGACATCAAGCTTGCCAACTGTAACACAACCGAAACGCGGATCGGATCACTTTGATGCTTGGAAATGAGTTTGGGAATCGTGTCAATGAGGTTACGGGTAAGTTGGGCTTCCATCGCCTCTGTCTCGTCGTCTTCCCTCTGCAAAGACAAACACACGGATCAGTACTTGTCCAGGTTCCGTCCGATGTGCTTTGTATTCACTTACCCTCTTGTGCTTGTCTACATCGATCGACTTGCGCACTCCAGCAACGAGCATCTTCAACAAGAAGGTTTGTTCGTCATCATCTAGCGCCCACGGTCTCTCCTCCTTCTCCAACACTGACTGATCAGCAGCGACAAACGACAAGAGCACTTCGCAATCCTGTACGAGTGGGATATCATGCCACAGCGCTTCCACAGCGATGGAGGCGTGCGTGTCCATGGACGACGTCAACTGCGAGACAGACGAAAGGACTTCACGAGCGCGCTGTGCTTGGGACTGAGTAGAATGCGTGTCCTCGGCGGAACCGGCGGCGGTAATTTCGTCTTGTTGGCTAGCAGAAAGCTGGTTCGAAAGCTGCATGAGCAACGACGCGAGGGTCTTCCAACCGATTCGATGTTCCCGCTCGACAAGCTGTTCATGGTTGTCTTCGTTTTGCTCTTCAGCGGCCTCGTCTTCATTCTCCGGTACACGCCGTCCCCCACGAGCCTTTTTCGTTCGTGTATCGGTCACTGGCTCCGATTCGTCCTTTGTCTTCATCTCCTCGACTTGCTCCTCCCACATACTCTTGATCAACCCACCCACCGCCTTCCTAATCCTCGGCTCCTTGTCGAAGATCAAACACGCAATATGGTATCTCTGTTCTTCCTCCTCATCTTGCAAGACCCCACTGGCATCTAGATGGCACAAGACATTGATCGCTTGGATTCGGATTCGCAAGTCGATGTCCCTGACGGCCATGTCAATGATTCGCGGGACGACTCGCGAGGTAAACGTCGTCATCGAGGTGATCCGGGTGTCGGGTCCGTACAGGGGAACGAGAGCCTTAATGGCTTCCAGTCTCGCATGCGGGTCCTAAGGAAAGGTATAGTCGGACAAATGGACCTAAAAAGCCACTTAGAGTTTCACTCACGAGGTCAGTTAATCCAGAATCGATGTACTGCAAGTGTTCCGTATTGACAAACTTTTCCGGATAGTTTTTCATAAACAGTCCCATCTCTTTCAAGCAGTCTGCCCTGATCAACGGATCTCGATCTCGGTACCGATGAACAAAGAACCTAATGACCAGGAATAGGGCTAAGTGAGTGGATTAAACAGAAAGGCGTTTATAGTCTGAAAACTCACGCAAGCACGATATCCTTCAAGTAATCATTCACCACCGCCTTCTTCCTACTTAACTCCTTGATACTTGCCTCAAAATTCTTCACAACGACTTTATCCTTCTTCTTCTTCCTCCCCTCTGCATCACGTTTCCGCATAGCTTCAGCCAACTGATCTTCCAGCGCCTTTGCCTCGGCGCATAACGCGCTCCCGAGGAGCATGGCAATCAGCGTGCTCGTGTGCCTGATGGCGCGATAGTGTGAGCCGGACATGGGATTGAGCCAGTTGAGGAGGAGGGTGATGAGGGGGACGGAAGGGCCCGAGGAGGGAGGTGGGGAGTCGACGGTGGTGTATAGGTACGGTGAGCGCGCGAGATGGCTGATCAGGCATGAGATGAGCGTTTCGAGGTTCTTGCGGAACGGTTTGTATGTCTTGTTTCTGGACATCAGAGGATAGATGGGTGTCTAGGTTGATGGATGATGAGGTTAGTTGGATTTGAGATGATAGTGTGCACGCAGACGTACCTCGCCATGCTCATTCATCTCCTCGTGAATATCATTCATGGTTTCCCCTGTATGATCCAGATCGACCGCGTCGTCTACGTCGATCTCGCATCCCACGCCGCAGCACTAAGCACAAGGTCCGATAGGGGTCAGCGAACATCTTGCAGAGAACGCTCGAGGGTTGTCTTACTCTGAAGAAAAAGACGACCAGCTCATGCACATGGGTCTTTTCGTCATCATCCGAAGACGTTTGGTAATCCGCTACCCATTCCTCAATAAACTGCTCCAGTGCGAGATCAGGCTGGATCAACGCGTCTATTCATACCCGGACACAGAAGCAAGGGCTTGTTTGACGCGTCCTTCAACTGGAGAAGTGGGGACCAAGACGTACTGAATAAACCGTTATCATCTTTGACTTCTCCATCCCCGACGATACCTTGAGTCATTGACTTGGCAGTAACCCCTCTTGACCTTCCTGCGTTGCTCTTCCCCGCCGCAGTTGCCGCATTGGTAGATCCCCTGGGTCTTCCTCGTCCTCTACGTTCTACTGGGACGGCAGAAGCAGTAGTGGCGGCTACAGCTTGTTTCGTAGGACGTCCGCGGCCGCCGCGTTTGACAGCGGTAGTGGTGGACTTGCCATTAGTCTTTCGTTTCTTGGTGTTTCGTGCTTCGGGAACATCATCTTCGCTATCTTCCTCTTCCTCGTCCTCATCCTCATCCTCATTCTCGTCCTCCTCGTCCTCTCCGCCCTCGCCTGCATCATGTTCTACCTCGCTGGTCTTCCCTTGAACTGCACCACGCGACCGGGACTGGGGGACGAACTTTTCCGGCACCTTGCGTTTCCTGCCACTTCTCCTCGGCGCGTCCTCTCCGGGTGCGTCTTGCGCAGGCGGGTCGACCTCCATCTCTTCTGCTGGGGGCGAGGAGGACATGGTGTTTATGGTGATGAGGCCTAGGTGGAACTGAGCGGTAGCAGAATACCATTAACAAGGGTCGAGAGGTTGTCACGCGTCGCGTTTTGCGATCGATTCATGACGAATCTCGGAGATTTCATCTCACAACGTACTTTTCGACAGAGTTGACAAAGTTGAGTTGAAGAGCTGGCGACGACGTGCTCAGCCGTATCATTGCCGACCCGATGTCTCGATCGTGTATCCCACGCCACCTCGTACTGAAGAGCCGCACTGTGGCTGCGCCGACCTGCAGCGCCGCAAAGCACGTTCGTCGTTCCAGCACTCAGTCACAGCCAGCACCGACATCGCACAGCACACCTGTCAAACCCTACTATGTCACCACCCCCATCTTTTATGTCAATGCCGGTAAGTCCGTCGTACCTTCCTGTCCATAGGCAGAGCTGATTTCTGCGCTCCTTTTCCGCACAGCGCCTCATATAGGCCACCTTCACTCCCTTCTCCTGACGGACGTACTCGCACGCTACGCACGTCTCCGTCACCCCGATACCCCAGTCAGATTCGCAACGGGCACCGACGAGCACGGGCTCAAGATCCAACAAGCGGCGGAGCGGCTGGGAACGGAGCCGAAAGTGTTTTGTGATCGGATTAGCGAACGGTTTAGGGTGCGTTCCCGAGGACTTGAAGGGTTGCAGCTGTGTGTTGCTGATGAGGGGTACGGTGTAGGAACTTGCAAAAGTCGGCAACGCTTCGCATACAGATTTCATAAGGACCACATCGGAGGAACATAGACGAGCAGTTCATCATCTGTGGGTGAGCACGTCTTTCACGTCGCTTTGTTCGGCGACAACCACTGACCGTATATCCTGGTAGCGAACGATAGAACGTGCAGGATACATCTACAAGGGCTCCCATTCGGGGTGGTACGCTGTGTCAGATGAATGCTTCTACACAGAGTCGCAGATAGAGGAGCGCATTGACCCGGTCACGGGTGAAACGCGAAAGGTCCGGTTTTCCGTCATTCGTAAGGTCATCCCAGGGCAGGAGGGACTGATTTCAAACCTTTTCTGCATGATCTCAGGTCGCGACAGAGTCCGGATCAGTTGTAGAATGGACCGAAGAGGAAAACTACAAGTTCCGACTCGGTGCGTTCCATGAGCCGCTGATTAAGTGGCTGGAGAGCAGCGAAACATGTAGGTGTTCCATCCATCCATCCATCATTTATCCCCTTCCTGCTCAGGGTCTTACATCTCCCCTCGACGGGTACTGCGCATTATAGCTGTCCATCCACCATGGCTCCGTACCTCCCTGCTCAACACCCTCCGCAATGAACCCCTGGCCGACCTATCCATCTCCAGACCTCGCTCACGACTCACATGGGGCATCCCCGTGCCGGGAGATGAAGAGAATCATACGATCTACGTCTGGGTCGACGCGTTGACGAATTATCTTACCGTGCTTGGTTACCCTTGGGCGCACGGTGAGGGGTCAGATGGGGAGAATGGACGGATAGGGAAGGAAAAGGGATGGCCAGCGGATGTTCATGTAGTCGGGAAAGATATCGTCCGGTACGCGCGCTTTCCCGCTTTCAGTCACAGATTCGTCGACTGATCAACGATTTGACATGCCAGATTCCACGCAATATACTGGCCAGCACTGCTCATGGCCGCTTCCCTTCCCCCGCCGCGTCAGGTACTCGCTCATGCGCACTGGACGATGCATAATGCGAAAATGTCGAAGTCGCGCGGGAACGTGGCAGATCCGATCGAGGCGATGACTCGTCCTGGCGGCGTTGGGGTTGATGGTCTACGTTGGTATTTGATGCGGAATGGCGGGAGTTTGAGTAATGATGCTGGTATGTTGCGCGTCGCAAATCGTCGCCTGTCAAGCGGGTACCGTCATACTGATCTTGCCAATTGCTTTGTCGCCCGCATGTGATGGCTAGATTATTCGAATGACGAGCTACTGAAGCAGTATTCCCTGCTCGCCACCCGTCTGGGAAACCTTGTAGGACGGATCTCTTCACCAAAAATACAAAAACGATTCCTCGCCGCAGCGGAAATTTCCCTGCGCGAGGGTTCACGAGTTCTGACTCCCGCCGCCGATGCGCCGGAACAGGCGCTATCGGGGATGTTGATAGGGCTAAGGGATACGCTTGAGAGACGTTTGACAAAGCTGGAGATCACAGCGGGGATGCAGGATGTAATGGATATCGTGCTGGAGGTAAGACGGCTTTCCACGCGTCTACCTGCCAAACCCCTTTTTCGCATCCGCTAATCTGCCCTTTTGGTTCTCCTTGTGGTACAGGCGAATCGACTATTCACCCTTCTTCAGCCATGGACGAGCACAACAACCGAAGCGGATCTCATCACCGCTATGGTATACGCACACGAGTCCCTGCGGATGACGGGAATCGCGTTGCAGCCGGTCATGCCGACGAAGATGAAGGATTTACTGGATCGTCTTGGTGTGGATGAACAAGACCGAGGGTGGGATAGATTGCGACTAGAGGATGGGCAAGCGCAGCTGCGTAGCGTGGTGCATAGTGTGCAGGTGATGATGGCGCGGGCAAAGGAGTTTAAGAAGGCTGGAGTGCTGTTCCCGCCAGTCGTAGAGGTGCCCGCTGTGGCATCATCATGAACTGTTACAATTATACCTGATCGATCAACCGCTGGTGTATGATCTCTTCATGTAGGGGGAGGTGTGCGACCGAATGGCATGAATACGTCGATATTCGATTTCTCATTGAAAACGCGGTTCCGCAAAGAATAAAGGCTGTGTTCATCATATCCTCTCAAAAGCAAGGAAACAACGACCATTTCCGAGGCGCAGCAGCGCGAAGCTGAGAACCCTTGCCATAGAGGACTTTACGTTGATACAGGATGATGTCCTCCATTCAGTCCCGCATATATGGCGCGACGTATGACGGGAGTCCACATACAAGGAGAGATATAAGGAAGAGCCTTCATCAGCGCTTTTCCTTGTTGTGCAGGGACAAGCACGTCATCCATCCTTCAATTCGGGTCGCACAGAAGAGCAACCCTAGGGAGACGGCGCTTCTAAACGTGAGCAAGAATGTCCTTTTCTTGGCACCGAGATTATCCATTGATTCGGCGGTGCTGAGATCCCCATTCGAGGCAATGTTCTTTGATGTAGTTAAACGCAGATTTTGGCATTCCTATGCCTAGTTATGACGGTACTGTACAAGACCCATGTGCTTGTTATTACCCGGTTACATGATACGGTACTCACGAGTTCTCGATATACAACGAAGAGGTATTTTCACGTCACTCATCCCACTACACCAGTCACAATCACGAACCCTTCCCTTTCTATGCACCAGCTACCATCACATATTCTCTACCACCCGGGTACATTAAATGTGCTCCACGTGGACATGCTCCGCCTTCTTCTCCACGTGTAAGTCACTCGCCCTCTCAGAGGAAGCAGTATCAAGCTTTCCTTGGTGCTTAGAGACGTAGTGCCCAACTGCCGTGTCTTCCGGTCCGTATTTTCCGATGTGGCGCGAGGTGAGGGCGGCGAGGAAGAAGGAAAGGAGAGTTGTGCCGAAGCAGATCCAGACGACGATTACTGGTGTACAGAAGAATCGCGGATTAGCAATGGGCTCATGAGAGAATAAAGAAGGGGGCGGGAAACGGAAAAGGAGCGAGACTTACGAGACTCGAATGCCAATGAATCCCTGTACTTTACCGATTTGCCACTTGCGATAATCAGTTTGATGAGAAGTGCTTGCGGGATGCCAGGGGCGGATGCTCCAGCGCTGCGGGGGACGATGATGACAGTCGCGCTATACGAATGAAAAGAGGAAAGAGGGCAGTTCAGCGATACAGCAGACATCGCTTTATCTTTCAGGCGTTGACGTACATGGTCGCACAGACAAGGAAGAAAATCGCCATGGCGGCCATAAGCGCTTCTCTAATCCGAATGGTTCGCCGTGTTTCCATCTTATACCATCGCAGCGTGATTGCTGCTCCGAGCAATGCCTATGTAACGCGGAGGAGGAATCAGCGGTTTGCTTCGCGAGTTAGGTCGAGAGAAGCGCACGACATACGGTGTAAAGGGAAGCGATACCGGCCGATGCTGTCATCAGGGAGGTAGCGGTAATGACATTGGCGACGTGTAGCTTTGCGCCGGGAATAGTTTTGGCCTGTGATTGCAATGTTGACGAAGCTATGCCCCCGTTAGTTTCCTATCGAGAAAATCCGAGAACAGCAATCAAAGTGACTCACGAGAGTTGCCTTGTCATGGTTCAAAACGACCAGAGCTACGAATTAGGGGTGATGTGAGTGGTTTGTGGGGAAAACGATGGATAGGGTACGTACATCGAGCAGCAAGGGCAGTGGCGGTGATTGACAGAGCACCGTTGAGGTTGAACACGATCAACCGAGGCCACTTGAGGTATGCATAAGGATCGGCGGACATGTTGTGGGGTGTGAAGCGGTGGCGAGCTGGGGTGGCTGAAAGTGTTGATAGAGGAGACCTGACGGGCAAGTACGTGATTGGGTAATAACGTAGTGGTAGGTGTGGGGTCCCAGGGGGAAATGAACTCGATGTCCATATATACCCTAATCTTGGCCTCCGGCTACTTGCCAGCCATCCTGGGGGAAACGAGCGAGCTCGCTAACAGGCATAATGTTTCGTGGCTACAGTAGCTCTTCCACTTTGTGTGAGGCAGCTTGTGAGGCACTTCCACCTGCACTCCCACAAGAAGCGAAGCACAGGATCCGTCAGACACCGCCAGTGGCAATTGGGCCATTTGGGTTCGGTAGAGTTCCGTGACCTGTGTGCAAAAGAGCCAGCGACTCGGGTACGATTTGTTTACCGAACAGCGGAAAGTTACTTGCAGCAACCGATCGTAATGGGCAGGAGGGGGAGAGAGAGAGACCCTTCAGCGAGACAGCCCTTGGGAAGATCACCTGACCGAAGATGCGCCCTAGAAGCGGTTCAACCCAATCGGCGGAAGACTGAAATAGCGTAGACGATGGCAGACGTGGACCGGCTGGCACGGGGCCTTTCCGGAAGTGATTCAGTCGGACAAGCCCCGCGGGACTCCAACATGCGACACAAGGTGGAGGCACGAGTCGCACGATTCCACTCTATTCAGCAAGCAGCATGTAGTACTGTATTCCCGGCTAGAAGAGTTACAAGCAGCAGTCGCAACAGCGGTCGCAAGCTAACTCTCCGATTGAGATGGACTCCCGCAGCGATCACATGCCGGCTCTTTTGAGCAGCTTGCGATGAGAGAGGCAGGGAGGTATGTTAGCTGGTACAACGGCAGACATCAACAGGGGAGTGCTAAGCTGGTTGCTCAGCTGATGACTGCTCTCATTCCATTATTTCTACACATCTCTATGCCCTCATCTCAGCTCTCGGTTCTGGCCGTTGAACAGCTCGTCGAACTTGCCATCGCCGGCCGATTGTTTTGCTCATGGAAGAGTTGAACAGTCAGATCGGAAGCTGCTGCATATCTTGGTTGATAACAGTCTCTTATCAACAGTCTGGCTGACAGTTCCCCATTCACCCCTCGACAGTGACTAGATGGCTATACTCCGGCAACCTCTCGGCCCTCCGAGAAATATTTTGTCTCCTGACAAAGAGGAGCTGAAACAAATCGGAACCAGCTTTGAGATTCGCTAGTCGCTAGTCGGTCATTACGAAGAAATGCAAGCACATCGGCAGCAGGAGTTTTCTGTCATCGCCCTGTGAACCCTATTGAGGGATATGCTGCTGCTTACTGTCCAACACTCAGGAAATGCAGATTCATCAAGGTCCTTCAGTCATTCAAAAGGCGGATGAACGCCCATTTAAAGGTCGAGCACGCACCGAACGGTAAATGGAATGAAAGGAGGCAGCACAACGTAGCATATGGGTGAAGCAAGTGACAAGTGAGCTGTGGGTAGTAGGCTGTGTTGCGCAGTCTCTTAAGCCATTCACTCTGCCCCGTCACCCTTCGTGATAAAACCAGAACGTGCAGCGACTCTAAAATCCTGTGTATAGTCTTCAGAACGCTGCCTCCGCCTTCTACGACAACAATTCTTTCCGAGTACATCGACTCCGCAACAACCGCAAATGCAAAACATGATGCCTTCAACCACTTCTTCAGCAGCTGACGGACCAGCGGACCGTGATCCAGCTTTGGTCCGCGATTACGCCTCTACCCTCTCGGACGCGATATGCCAAGTCAAGGCTCTGCTGCGCCAATGCAAGATACTTCTGGCAAGAGAACTTAAATCTCCCAAGAGAATGGAACCCGCCGACATTGCTTATATACGACCTCTAAAATATGCGTTAATAGGACTTCTTCATGCATTGAAAAGTGCCGAAAGCGAGTATGGTTATGAGCTGGTAGATGCAAAATTCACAGAAACAGATGCAGAGTTTAAGGCTGCTGCCCCGGCACTGAAAAATCTTACTGGGCTTGACATTTGCCAGAAAATAGCTACTGTTTGGCGGAACGCACGAAAGAACCTCATGTGGATATCCCTCCTACATTGGATATCCCACCTGCCCGAAGATCTCCGTCCAGGGGCCGGCGAGATTGCAGAGTTCCAAGAAGCCGACGAGACTGCACAGGTCCAGACTGAGGCGTTCAGTCCCAATACTAACGAGCCACACAGTGCCGACAGCGGCAGTCCTCAGCCGTCGCGATCTTTGCATGTATGTACCTATCACTCTCGGAGCACCGATGTAGCGGAACTGCCCAGTATCCCCTACAGCGAAAACGGTCCAAGCCAGGTGGGTTTGAATTGCTGGGGTAGAGAAGGTCGCACACTCACGGGGGTTTCAGGAGGATACGAAATGCCCCCACAAGCAGACCAACAGACGAAACCCCTAACGCTCGAAGATCCCCGAATACGAGCAATTTGGAATACTGCGTCTTCCTACCAGAACTCGGAGTCCTGTCGCAGTGGGCTGTATACAGATTCATAGCTAGAATCAACTGGCCTCGTGGATGATGGCCAACAGAGTGGGTTCAGCCATTGACAAGGCTTCGGGGAGGACGTGAGATGGGTAGCCGTTAATCGAGAATTGGATGAGGGTGAACGTGAAACCGGTTATGATGCGAGTTCGGTAGGGGTACGTGAACGTATCCGCTAGAAGGACCGTCTCCTGGGGGTCAGCCAGCTAGTCAGGCATGGGATAACTGACCGGTACTCACCTGATGAAAGAGACTGCTTTCTATTGTCTAGTTGTCATTATAAGACGTCCTGTAAATTCGAGAGAAGGTATGTATTATTGTATGAACATCGCTTTGGCGTGAATGAAAACAGCACGCGGTAGCTAAAATGGTAGCAACGGGCGCTGCAACAGCAGACCCGGAGTGAAGGTCTGGCCAGGTTCCATGATACGCTGGATGTTCAACGCATGTTGATTTATTGATTAGCTTGACTCTATACTTCTGTGCATCGCCGTTTGCCCTGTGAAATGGCTTTCTTTAGCTTCCTCCGCTCACCCCAGGGTGTCGGAACGGTAAATCTCTTTCTCCGGGCCCGAGCGTGATCCAACAGCAGGAGTTTATCGTCCGCCGGTGGAAGCGTCGTATGGGCTGTGTGGGAAAGTGTGAATCCGCAATGCGTGTGTAAAATCATAAACTGTGCAGAGCCCGAGAGAAATGACTTACGTGATGTCCAAGTACATTCTACTATATCAATACACGTGGTTGTGACGCTGCTCAGAGGTGCGCCAACAACGCCAGCTACAACGCCCCTATTCTTCCATCAAATCCTCCTCTGGACTCCTATTCAGGAGAGGTATATAGTCAGAGGGTTGTTTGCTCTTTCTCTTCCTGAATCTGCTCCATCTCTTCCTGATCCCTGTTGAAGACCAGCCACTATCAATTTCATTTATTGATCGTCACCCGTGCATCACCCCCTCCTCCTTCTGCAATTGCTATAGCTCGCCATTCACCACCGAAAGCTCTCTAAACGCTAAATACTTCACCTCAGGGGCGTCAAGTAGACCCTACTGAGTCCAACCATGTCCGCCGCCGCCGCGCTTCAGACCTTTGAAACGACCCTCGTCTTAGCTACACCCGAACAGTGTGAGCTCGCGAGCCAGATCTGCTACGAATACTGGATCAAAGATACCGGAGCTTCGTTCAGCGTAAGTATTGGATCGCTGCTGTAATCCGTGAGTTGATAATTGCTGAAGAGAGTGCGTGGCAATAGCATTATAAACGAGCGATAGAGCAGGGTGGGCACGCAACCGAAGGGAGGTTGCAATGTTTGTCTGTCGCTTTCCTTGCACTCTACGTTGATCAGATGGTACTGATGGGACCTTTTATACAAAAGCGTACTAGTTCCTCGAAGCGACATGGAGACATTGAATATTCTTTCGTTTGTTCGCACGTGAGTACAGCTCAAGGTGCTATCTCTGCATACCGTGGGGGCATGCGTTTAACTGTAGTGTTGCAACCTGGGTTCCATGATCAGAATGACAAGGGACTGCATCTATAGCCCGTCGAATACCGCGTCAGAAAGTATGGAGAGACATACGAGCTACGTGATCGAAGCTGTTTACACACCTCCTTCATGCCGTCGTACGTCACCTCTTTCTTCTATGAACAGTACGGTACTGGCATCCCTAATTGACTGCTATAGGAAACGGATATGCCGCTCACGCCTTGAGACTACTCCATTACATTCTCGCTATTCCTACCCACCTTCCGCCGTTTCCAGAAGCGAAATGGGGGCCACCGCCGTCCGTTTCTTTATTCTCCTCTAGCATATCAACCGGTGAGAAATCACGCTTCAACGATGCGCTGTTTTGCACTCTTTGGTCGGACGTAGGGAGGGACTACTATGCGCAAGCGAAGATAGGAGATGGGGAAGAGGAAAGGGACGGGTGGGTCGTGTATAACGATCAGTCGGTGGTCATTACTTTCTTCGGCTTGACGGATAGTTTCGGAGAATCCAGTCCGGCTGGTGAAGATGATGTGGGATGGGAAGTACGAGCGGACCCTTCGATTATCCCCCTTTCACAACGGGTGGATCGCGATCAGTTAAAGTTTCGAGACCACACGACATCCGCGAAAGCTCTTGTCGTCGAATGCTCGACTACACCAGGGGCGCTCGAATACTACCTCGACCGAATGTCACTCATTTGGCCTGCAAAATATCGTACAAACACAGAAAACACGTTAGTCCCACTGACGCAAAAAGTGCCAACAGTAATGTACCTCGCTTCGGCGAATTCCGCGAACGCCTCGGCAGGATGGGCAGTATTCTGCCCGCATCACGACGACCATCCGTCCCCCATCCACCCGCCATGTCCACCGACACTGGACATCACTGACATCCATATCCCTTCTTTGACACATGAAACATTTGCAAGAGTAGCCAAAGCCCTGCTGGTACGCCTGGCGGAACAAGCACGGACATATGGATGCGAAAAAATGGAAGTCTGGGGGGCTGATGAGGGCTTGTTGGGCGTCTGGAAAGGGATGCAAGGGGTGGAGGTTGAGCCTTTGGTAAGGGAGATGAGGTTGGGTGCACTGGCTTGGTATGGCCCACAGGCAGACATGGGCAAGCTGGATATGTTGTCGAGGCAGATGTGAGTCACTGCCACAGGTTCGATGAGAAGAAGAAGCTGATGATCTGGCTGTTATTGTAGGTATACGTGGGCATAAAGGTATTTCTATAGAAACTAACTCGACTATGCTAGAATGAGGCGGAAGGAGAGCACAAGCCCACCGCAAAGATGATACAAGTTGGACTGTTTGTATAACACGCTTCCTAACTTCCTTTCCATGCGAGAACCGGTTCTTGTTTCTTGAGACTGGCGCTTCCATCAGTCCTATAAGACGATTCAGCAGATGAACTAGATCATGATATAAGGCTCACAATGAGAAGGCCGCATATCCTTTTAAGTGTGTCGCAAGCGATCATACTAGTTGTTAATTAGCACGCTTGACTATCATCCTTTTCACATTTCTTCCGCCAAACCTGCTTCATACTAGTGTTCTGTCAAGGAATTTTTTAGCCATTGAACCACCTATCATGCCATCGCCGAATTTCGACGATTCTTCCGTCGATTGTTTGAGAGGCGTAAGAGATATTCAAGTACGCAAGATGAGTGAATTACTGGATGACTTGAAGGAAGATACCGAGATACTTTACGAAATGATGAAGACGCATTACATCGCAGTCGAAATTAAAGGAGATGATTGCCCCCCAGCATACAAAAATTGTCGTCGAGCTATGAACAGGTGGAAATCCTCATTCATTTAAACGTTCAACGCTGCATCGCCCATTTGAGATCTGCCCGGCGGCTCGAGGACAACCCAGTCGCAGTGGGATGTTGCAATAGCATCCTTAGTATAGTTGAATGGAAAATACGAGGAATTCGTAATTGAAATTGAAAGAGATTCACCTGACGCCACCATCAACTCCGCAAGCTTCCTCATTGGCTCGACGAAAATAGCCTGAAGAAGGAAGACTGTCCCTCCAATGTTAGCAGTTGGAAACGGAAACGGGTGAACAACTGTCTGACTTTGTTCCGGAACCTCTTGCAAACCCTTCCGGAGAAATGTAGGGGTACGCATGATCTCTGGATCAGCATAGGGTTTGGATCCATTCCTGTGGATGATTTTTGGGAGTATGTCCCCAAAGAGCGGAAAAGGAAGCTCATGGTTACGGACGCTGAGGAACTCTCCGCTAGAAAGAGTCTCGCTCAGGTGTCTGTCACTTTCGATAACACTAGCACCTCTGTTCCCCAACTGAGCTATATTACTTGCACTCTTCTGTTGAAAAATGACACCGGCATCGATCGCTCAGTAACCGAGCTTTCGACAACCACTCGCCAGGGCAAGACATCCGTCTTCAGCCTATTCACAAACGACGCGAGACTATCAAAGGCAAGTGATGTAGTCTTTGAAGAAGCTCTTCGCTGCTTGAAACTTGCCGCGCTTCCGTTTGTGGCGAAAGACACTCTTCCGCCAGACGAAGATAAATGGGAAAACCTGGATCTTGGGACAGCAGGAACGCTAGACACAGAATCCACCCACAATTGGGAAGAAGATTAAAGTTCGTGAGCTGCCACCATTTCTATAAACGCAGGGAAATTAGTAATTGTTAGTACAACATAGATTTCTAGTATTTATTGTAAGCTCGTTCTCAGGTGGAAGTCTTTAGTGGTCACAATGTAAAATTCTGTGATTCGTTGTTACCTCCTCATCAGAAATGTATCCATAGTCTCTCTTTCCTCTCATCATCTGCACATACACAATTAACAAGTGTGCCAAAGATCGACGGGGATTTGATCTTTCGTATGATATGTAACATTACCAAGACATGTTTGACGATACAGTCTATCTGCTACGTGATGCACATCCGCCCAACTACAAGACAGGCGTACCACCATCTTCCCCACAACCCATCTCAAAAAGCGCATACACGGACGGTTTACAACCCAACCACAAGCAAAAACAAGACCACAAATCCTAGCTACTAGGCTCCACAGCTGACGTTCACGCGCGATCATCGCAGCCCATTCCCGGCGCGAGTCATACTTCGCAGTACACGACCCTGATACCCATCCTCCTCCTTGGCCTTGATTGTCATTGGCGGGATTTTCTTCCCCTTCCCGCCACCGCCGCCGCCGCCGGTGGAGTTTCTTTCTCGTCCACTGCTCCCGCTACCTGTGCTGCTGCCCAACGACCTACGTGTCGCCGGACGTCGTTTCCGTACCTGCGTCGTCGTTGTCACTCCCGCCGCCTGTCCGCCGACAGGTGATGTCTGTAATTTCTTCTTCACGGGTTCCACAGAACCGTTACCGTCGTTGTTGTTGTCGTCGCGATCGCTTTTAACAGTGGCGGAGACCATCATCTCCTCGCTCTTCCGTTTCTTCCTCCCGCCAGTCTTAAGCGAGCGCTGCTTCTCTCCCTCACCCCCGCCGCCGCCGAGCAAGAGGGAGGGAACATTATTCTCCTGCTCCTTGCTCGTAGTATTCCCATCCAAAGTACCGCTGACAGCGCTCGTGGGAATCGTGCCAGCCGGCATAGTGGCGACGGTGGTGGTGGTAGAGTCAACGTTCCCCGCCGATCCGGTCCGTCGGAGCACGAGTACGGGTCTCGCCGTCGTCAAATCGACGGGCGCAGAGCGAGAACTCGGAAAGATGTTGTTGTTGCCGCCCGTGATCGCATTCACCGCGCCACTGGCTCCAACGATGACGCTGGTAGAGGGAGTGACAAAGGGCGTCCTTATTGAACTCCTGATATTCGACTCACCGGTCCTCCCGATACTATTTGTGGGAACCGGAACCAGCGACCTCGGGAGCGGGGGAACGACAGGTCTGCTAGTTGATGATGTCGTCGTCGATGGTAATGGTGGCGGTGGTGGCGTCATCGCCATGGAAGAAATCGAAGCCGACGTCGTTCCGACCGCCCTAGACCCGGAGCCGGAAGCAATACTCCCACTCCCACTACCACTCCTAGCGGGACCGGTGGCGGTAGGTTTCCCCTCGCACATCCCGGCGTCAACCTTGAGCATGAACGGAACCATCCGCCGTGGCTTGATGTTTTCCTGATTCTCGGTGTCCCCCGCTGATGCTGCTGCAGCGGAAGACGACGCGGAGGCAGAAGAGGAGGAGGAGGAGAAGGAGGAGGAGAAGGAGGAGGAAGGAGCGGAGCCGGATATGGCGGATAACCATTCGAATCCCTTCTTGTTCTTTTCTTCCATCGTTGTGGTTGCTGTTGCTGTGGTGGTAGAGATGGTAGAACGCTCGCCATCGCCAGATCGAGAAGTCCTACTCCTCCCCTCTGTATCCAGCCACACAGTAAACCCACAATCATGCGGATCCGCATTTTCCATCCGTTTCTTGATGATCTGTTCCTCCTCCGACAGGGTGTCGGGGACGGGTTCGATCACGCGCGGACGTTTCCCCCTCTGTTCCTCCGCTTCTGCTGCTGCTGCTGCTGCTGCTGTTGGTGGTGGTGGTGGCTTTAGGGAAGAGCTTCCCGATGCCGGTACAGGTGAGGAAGGCAAGAACGGTGATTCCCGGCCTGTAGATGTTCGTGCCCGCGATTTCGTCTTTTCCCCGCTCGTAGGAGTGGGAGTGGGAGGGAGTAAGGGCGGAGATGGTTGAAGCGTTGCTGCCTCTGCCGAGGCGCGGTGTTTGCCTTTTCCGGCCTGACCTGATGCCGCTGCTGTTGGCGTGGAGGAAGACGCTGACGCGCGTCCTTTGGTGGATGCGGAGGGCGTCGTCGGTCCCGTGAAGAGACGTCTTGCGGGTGACCTGACAGGCGTCGATGAGGTGCCTAGGGCGCGTGAGTGGTTCCGTGAGGTCGTTCCGGGCACGGGAAGTGGGGCCATCTCCATCGTATCGTCTTCTTCCCGTTCCTCATCTGCATCATCATCGACAGCAGCAGGACAATCGAGCTCATGCATCATCCATTCTTTCCCCCTCCTCGCTCCGCCGGACGGACGGCCAGTGGAAGGTGGGCCCGTATGCACGTCGCGAGGTCGAAGAGGGGATGAAGCAGCCATCGTCGTTGTCGTGTTTTGGGAGTGCTGTGATGGCTGGTGAAACGACGCTGGAGGGGGAAGACGGCCGGGGGTGAGCATCGTTGTTCCCGCCGAGGAGAAGGTGGGGGATGAGCCCCGTACGGGCCATCGCCGGGTCGTCATCGTTTCGCCGCTGATGGTAGAGAGGCGGTGGGTCGCGGTGGAGGTAGTGGATGGACGTATTGTACGTCGAGAGCTGCTGTCGTCCGCGTCCGGTCCAAGAGGAAGATGCAGGACCCTGCGCGAGCCTGTGCCCGTCGCACTGCG
The DNA here is from genome assembly GCA_030039265.1 of Naganishia cerealis. Classification (NCBI taxonomy): domain Eukaryota; kingdom Fungi; phylum Basidiomycota; class Tremellomycetes; order Filobasidiales; family Filobasidiaceae; genus Naganishia; species Naganishia cerealis. Next base: position 24,718 of record JASBWR010000086.1, read on the forward strand.
GCTCCCACCACTGCCGAGGAGGGAGGAAACACTGCTGGGCGCCGTCCCGCTGCTCGACGACGGCGGGGCGGGGCGGGAAACGGCGGCGACGGGGAGCTCCTGCAGCGGGTTGCGCGGCTTGGGAGGGGACATGGTCTGCCGGGAGAGGAGGGAGGGTTAGCGCGCGCAGGGGAGACGGGAGGACGGCACGCACGACAGAGAGAGTGAGGAGACAGCCGCGGAAGCAGGACAGGGGGCGGCACAGAGGGGAGAGGACGGTGCGCGTTTCAAACTACCCCTGCGACGCCGATCGCACCATCCCTTCATGTGCGCCCCATTATGACAGCCGCCACATGATCTGCATGAAAAGACGTGTATTCCCGCAAGATGACATCATCCGTTCTCCCCTTCGACTCGAGCTGAAACACGAGTCGACCTGAAACACAAGTCTACGGATCGACGTCCGCCTACTGGTCACACCTGAAACCCGACAAATGACGGCCCGCAGCACTCGCTCCACGCGGGGCAAGCACGCCCGCGCTCCGGTCCGGCCCGACGCGGAGGGGGAGAGCGACGACGGGGGAAGCAGCGACGCGTACCGTTCGCCTGTCGATGCGGACGGGACCGACGGCGACAGCGACGACGACGACACGGACGACGACGACGATTTCGGCAGTCCTGTGGGAAATGGCGGGAAGAGGAAACGTAGTAGTAAGGCGGGGAATAGTTCTCCTCGTCGTCCTCTTGCTGGAGCAACGACGAAAAGCAGCACCAAGACCCCGCGACTGTCCGCCCGGAAGAAACCAGCGGCGACTCAAGCGAGCGGAAAAGGACGTGCACAAGTGACAGCAGGGGACAATTATCCCCGAGCGGCCGGAGATGCGGGGCTAACTCCTTCTGCGCCCGACGGGGGCGAGGAGGAGGACGACGAGGGGGACGATTATTCCTCTTATTCCGACCACGACCCGGCAAGTTCCGAGGACTTTGATTTGGAAGAAGGGCAGGAGATCAAAGGGTGCGTCTCGTATTGCCGTGTCTCTTACCCTCGAGTTGAGTTGAGAAATACTGACGCCGCCCTGCACTTGATCGTTTCTCCCCGTGACAGACGGATCTTTGCAGCGCCAAAGACGGGACACGGTACGCTTCCCGCAACCCCACCCTCTCCCCTGCCGTGTTCCAGACACTAAACTAAACCCTCTCTACCAACACAACTAACGAACGAACGAACGAATGCAAACCACCACCACTACCACCCAGCTCCACCGGGCGAAATAAGCCGCAACACATTCAAGTTCCTCGTCAACCTACAGAATCCGGAGCGCAACGACCGGGAATGGTTCAAGATGCACGAACCGGCTTACCGTCTTGCTGAACAGGTACGTCTCCTTCCTCTATTACGCCGCTTTCTTTTTGAGAGAGGAGGGAAACACCCGTCTGATATGTCCCCTGTGATGACGATGACCACGTCCGACGATCTCTGCCCGCCCGCCCGCGCTCAGGAATGGAAATCCTTCGTCGCGCTCTTATCCCGTAGATTTCGAGAAGTGGACCCCGAACTACCTATACTCCCGCCGAAAGACTTGATCGTATGTTCCCCTCCCCACATGCGCCCCTTCCCGTCATTCCACGCCTTTTCGAGCATCGGTTACTCACCTCGTTCCTCTTCACCCCCCCTCCGCTCTTGGGATAACGGAACGCACGGATCATCCAGCACAGGATATACCGCGACGTCCGATTTTCAAACGACAAGACGCCTTATAAGCGGCATTTCTCGATGAGCGTTAGTCGTAGTGGGAGGAAAGGGATCTGGGCTGGCTGTGAGTTCCCCCTCCCCCTCCCCTTTCCCCACGGCGGCAGCGACGTGGCAGATGACTAAGGGAGAGATCGCTGACCCGTGGTTCTATCCCTTCTTCTCCGTTTCCCGGATGGCTCACGCACGCACGGTCTCGCTTCCCGATGAAGATTTCGTGTACGTCGATCTCACCTAAACGTGCCACACAGCTCGCTTTCTGACCATACGTAGATGTAAATGCGACACTAGCTGATCCCCTTCTCCCCTCTCCCTCCCTCCTGACAGATCAGGTAAACATATTCCCTTCCATATTCGGGAGGAGACCTACACGCGCACACGCAAGTTGGCTGATCTACTTGTTGGCTTGATTCGCGGGATGATTGTGCGCGGGTGTGGTGATAGTGCAACCTCGAGGTCGCTCGCTGATAGCCGGTGGTGTGAGTTTGCGCTGTTATATGATGGGCGTGGTTCTATACCCCCCCCTTTCCCCCCAAAAAGGGCTTTTGGACACGACGCTGATCTGTTGGGATGGACGATGTGTAGGTCTGGGCGCCTGGGAAGAACGAACTAGCATCTATACGGTAAGAAAAATGTGTTTCCCCACTCGTTCCCGTTCTCCGGCCTTTCTAATCCCTTTTACTACCGCCTGCGCCTCTCGTCCGCATGCATAGACAAGCAATCAAGACCGACTCGTCCCAACTGAGGCGCATCATCTCTTCTCCCGACTTTATCAAGCTCTTTGGACCCGCCTCGCCCTCTGGAAGGGGCCAGGGCGCGCGGTGTAACGTGTTTGGACATGACGATCAACTTAAAGTCGCGCCCAAGGGTGTCGCCAAAGATCATCCGGATATCGATCTATTGAAGCTCAGGAGTATTGCGGTTGTTAAAAAGTAGGTTATTGTTGCGAGGGATGAGCGCTCATATTAAGAGGAGTACGTCCTGTGGCGCTGATGCGTCGATTTGGGGCATAGTTTTACCGATGAGGAAGTTTTCAGCCCGGAATTTATGGATATTTTGTTGGTTGTTGCTAGTAAGATCACGCCGCTGGTACATTAGTGAGTAGCCTTCATCTATAGATTGTGCCTTGTTGTGGTCTTGATGAGGTTCGAATGTGTGAATAGTTTGAACAGCGCTATTGCACTGCCTGTTCCTCCGCCTGGAGACCCCGCATGACGCTCTTCATATCTATCCACCTCCCACGTCTGCTTCAAAACAGTGCACCGACGAATAGTGACAGCTTGTTTTAGGTGTTGTCGTACATGTATCGTGTCACTTACAAGCATTGGCCGATAGACCGAAGCCGTCATATTTACATGCACTGTAATGGTTTGTCAATATCACACGTGTCATTGGATACATCCAGGTTTGCGACCGAGCGATATCAAGATCGTCAAAAGTATTGTCCAATTGTTTTTGCCATGTTCGTCTGGCGCTTATTCCGATTCGCTTCTAAGAGTGCATGCGGACTTGTCCCGTAGTGCAGTGAGTGAAATGAGTGATGGTTGATCATCGGATGCCAACTCTGATGGGAATTGGTAGCGACATCCGCACTTCCGTTGAGCATGACAAGGCAAATCACTACTGGGCAGACCAACGGTCAGCTGCCGACGACGGTGAGGTGTCTCTGCACCACAGATAGCTCAGTCAAAGCTTAAGGATACACTCCATAGAATACAGTAGAGATAACAACATGCCCACAACAACAGGATTATAAGCGTACACTACAAGAAGGCGTTCGTCGTATCATGCAATCCAGTAATCGATTTCTATAATAAGCCAGAAGACAGGGTGCCGCCTGTGTTTTCAAGGGCGCCGCCTGTGTTTTCAGAGCCCTTGTCAGTCTTGAAGATGTCACTGGAAGCTCCTTGCGATTCGGTGAAGCTTGTACCTACCGGCCTCGACGATGATGGTCCTGAGATGGACCCAGTGTGTGTCCCTGCCATCAGTGTTCTACCGGGCGCAAAGCTTGTTGATTCCTTCGTGCACGTTTTCTGCCTGGGCTGGGATGACTGCGATCTAAAAGATCTAGAGCTCAATAAGCTTTTCGGCTGCGACATTGCACGTTAGCCTTTGGAAGCTATATTGGAAAATCTCTCATCCGGGACTTCCTGTGTCGACTCATCAGCGTCAATGGATCTTGCTAACTACAGGAGGCAGGCTTTCGTCATATCGTTATTCATCCAGACTTCCAGTAATCGATTCTTGTAAGCCACAGAAGACATCATGCCGCCTCTGTTTCTAAACTCCTTGTTCGTCAGTCTTCTTGAAGCTGTCCCTGGAAGCTGTCCCTGGAAGCTGCTTCGTGTCAGCATAGTTAAGCTTGTCCGAAGCAGCATCGATGATGATGGACCAGATACAGTAGCAGAATCTCTTTCTGCTGTTCAAGGTTCAGTAGGCACAGAGGTCGGCGATCCATTTGTACGGAACTCGATAGATGGCAAGTAGTAGAATCAGCGGTGAACTCGAATATGTGTTTCAGGCTCCAGAAGTGTTCAAAGGCGTAGCTGTCCATGCTGGTTCGCCAGTCGTGAACAGCCCCAGCCCTATAGTAAATTAAAAGACGTTCCATGCATCCTCGCTGACTTCCGAAAGAGTAAGGTAAGACAAATGTCAGCGACTCCTAACTTGATGCGTGGAAAAATCTCATAAAATGAACGCTAGCCATGCTGAGGTGCATCATAAGAAGGGAAGAGGGGGGCAATGAGAACTAGCATGTGACAATATCCTTACAAAATATATACAACTGGATTGGCCTAGAGAGCGATGTGGTATACAAAAGACGATACGTATCAAATGGCAGATACACAACAAACGGAAACGCAATGGCTGAAGGCAGGTAAAGGGAGGTTCCCTTCGATACAGCGGGCACGATGCGGCTGACCGGTGGCTCAAAGCAAGTAGATCTTCCTGCTGAGCAGATTAGTTCGCGACTTCGCAAGCCATCACTCGGTCTTGTCTTTCAAGTCCTGCTCCGCCGCGGCAGAGGACCACCTGAACCAGCTAGACGTCCTCCTCGCGCTTTCCGGTCGCGCATCTATCGGAGTAGCATCATCCACCTCCTCCCTCCGGATCTCATCATACCCAGAAGCCACGCCCCAGCTGGAATGCGAGGACCCAGACGCACGCGTTCCCGAGACGTCTTGGTCCGAAACGGAGCGCGAGGTCGCGCCTGACCCGAAAGGCCCGTTCGGATTGGGTTGCAGGCCGCCCGAACGCCGGTGGGTTAGTGATTCTGGGTTGTCGGATGTGGATGGGTGGGTATGGCTTGATGCGTAGATAGAGGATACGGCTTGTAGAATTGTCTGACTCGGCGCCGAGAATGCAGAAGGATCCGTTCCGGACTGGTGAGCACGGAATTGAGGCGAAAGCGAATCCACATCGTAGCCTCCGACACCAGCTGGATATGTAGTGCCATGAGTCTGCTGTTGCGACTGCGGCTCACGGGATGTTGGGACTGCTGGATTTCGAGCATTCTGCAATGCGTTGATCGCCACAGGGAGATATCTGCCGAAGGGAGGGTCGCAGAAGAATGCTTAGCTTTGAACTGTTGAGAAGAATTTCGCGAAATAATGTTCGGAGGGATACCCACTGGAATGCATATCTTGTAGCCACACTGTACGCCTGTTGCATTACACCGGACGCAGGATCTTGCAGGGTCGGTGGCTGAGCGGAAGTGGCGACGGGGTATGGCTGAAAGTCCGGATCGGCATCGATCGGACGGGCTTGGGATGTCGTGGAGGTAGAGCTGTTCACTAGATCGATATTCAGCTAAAGGGAAGAGTAGTAGTATGACCGTAAGTATTATGTGGTACTCGATCGGAATTATAAAACAGGCTGTAAAACATTTGTGTCCACTCACATCCAATGCACGCTTCGCTTTCCCCCAAGCCCAGGTCAATAGGCTAATCAATACCCCGCTCAGTCGTCCCTGCAGTCCAGCGAGAAAGGCGTCGATATCCCGTTCATGTTCGTGGAAAGTAGGCGCAAGAAGCGTGTTGAAGAGATACGTCGAGCCCTCCGTCTGCGGCAAAGACAGCCACAAGAAGAAGATGAGTTTGAAGAGCGAGTAGAAGGGGATTCTGGGTGACATTAATGTGTCAGCATTTCCGGAACAAGATCCAAAGGATGGCCGTGGATAGACTACTTACAGGCTGAAAACCCATCCTGCAACAGCCTCAACGCCAACCCAACTTCCGACTACAGCCCAGTACATCAGCCATCGCTCCAGCTGCCGGGTTGCTTCCTGGCTGTTGGTCGGGGAGATGCTGAGAGCTTTGTAGGATGCATAGGCGGGGTACAGAAAGCAGGCTAGGTTGCTATGTGTCGAATCTAAGGTGAGACAACTGGTTGATGATCAGCGGAAGCGATGACGTACCACACTATGCGTGAGCTAAGGCCGATCAGCATGGCGAATGGAACGTGCTGTCCTCTTCTAAGTGTTGGTTCCACCACACGTAAACGCTGATGCCGATGGGGATGGGGCAGTACTCTCCGGACTGACCGCTATGAAGAGGAGCTGCAGCTGATTGAGATGACCAAGCGGATGGTTGTTTGACACGTCATTGTCCGGCTGACTTTCGCCACTATAACCTTTCAAGTCGTCCATCAGATTTACATAGGAGCAGGGTAGTTCGGAGTGTTCCCCTCGCCTAGGAAGAACAGACTCGTCACAATCATGAGGCGTACTGATAAGGTACTGGTTCTTCTGCGCATTCAGCCGGTAGCCTCGTCGCCGCTGATGTTTATTCAAGCTGGTTGACTAGAGTCATACAACCGGTCCTTAACAGGTCGGTCCTCAACAGGCACAACTATAAATAAATAATGTACATTTCCTGACAGCTTTCCTGGCGCTCTTGTCGTTCATCACGCCCTTTTCCTCATGCCTAGTCCTCCTGTTCTTCGCTTCCCTCTTCGATAGAATCTCGGCGGGTTCATATGCGATCGACCGGTTGTTGTTGAGGTGGTTCGGCCAGTCGCATCGGTTGGACGATAGAGCGCCGAGAACGACGAAGGGGTATGACTCTCAAACGTAAGTGAACTCCGTTCGTCTTAGTGCCCTTAGCTCGGAGTTTCCGAAGTCCCCGTGGAAAGCCGAGTTAAAGATGGAGGAATGGGAGGCGTGTTCGTTTGAGCGGTCGTATCAGTTTCTTGTAAAAGAAAAGAAATTGACATGTGCGACAGTGTACGAGGTGGGGACGCGGTAGTTGTATCTGAGCTGGGAGCCTGTGTTATCTGCGATGGACGATGTGACATGGTGCTTGCGCTGGGAATGCTTGGTCCGTTTCCATTGTCTGAACGCAATATCCCTAGCCCGGATAGGCACTCAACAACTTCCCGAAGGCATTTCAACAACCCCTCGTGATATCCTCGACTAACAATCTCGTGAAACTCAGACCCCTCAGGGATGACCCATGTGTCCCCAGACTGCTTTTCCCCTTTCGCTAACCATGGTAAACGCTCATTGAAGACTCTGATCTCCCCTAACCGAACGGGGTCGAGTTCGCGCTTGCCGAGTTCGCGCTTGACTTTCGCTTTTTTCTTAGCTCTCGGAAACAATAAGGTGATATTGCGAAGAAACATTTTAGATAGATCCAAGAACTCCTTGAAATTAGAGGCGTCCAAATTTGGCTCAGCCGAACACGCATCGAGTTGGCGAATTGCTAACTCAAGATTCTCAAGTTTCTCTCTCACATCTTCCGAATACGGGGAGCATTTGAGATCATCACTGAGTGTTGACGATGTGACTTCCGCAAACTGAAGGGAAGAACCATATGAAGAAGATGTAGAGTCATTGGCTCTTGGATCGATTGACACGGGAATCGAGTGTGACATTGGAAACCAGAGCCGTCGAAGCTAAAGCCCACCTTAAATATACGGCGGAGGATAATGCCCGTCAAACGGTACGAAAAGAAAGCAGGTGCGGAGGCGTGCCTTTATTTGGCGGGAACACTTCTTGAATGAAATGTCTGAAGGAGGTTGCCATCCTCGCGCGAATCGATAAACGTATAGAGCCGCTGTTTATATACTTGCAATTCCCAGTCTGCGTTTCAGCCTTGTCTCTCGTTCCCTTGTTGTCGCAGAAGCAAAGGCACTTTTGCTCAGATTTTGCAACACTCCTTTCATCCTTTCACTACTGATATCAGTGCTGTGCTTAGGAACAGATCAGCAGCAGAACTACTTCTCTGCTGGCTGGGAGAAACCTACACTTTTCGAATGCAAGATACGCACACTTCCCACGAAAGTCAGTCGCAGGAGTGATGAGGAGACTCATCTGTGAAGTTGAAACATGGATAGACTATCGACATTGATAACATGTTATCTCAAAAATCTCCACACCAGGTAAACCCATATCACTGGGCTAGTCCTAAGTCAAGAGCATTTATCTGTACATGAAGAACCATTCCAATCCGGAAATAGTCGCATTGCCGGACAATCGCTCATATCCCAGCGGCGCATTACTAATTCGATACCCTGGACGTTCCCGATATGCATACGCGATCAAATAGAGGAAAACAGATCTCATCGTAGTTAATTCTCATGTTGAACGAGAAGCATAGTCAAGACATACAAGCAACTACGAATGGAACTGTAAGTTAAGCAAGCAAGGTAATGCTATAGGAAGAGTAGCACCTCAGATCCTAGCCATTCCCGCCTTCATGGCGTCCGTTCCCTACCAACATTGCCAACAAACCATCCGCGGTTTTAGCAGTCGTCATCGGGGGTGAACCGATTCCCGGAACATTGGGCCTAGGATTGAGCAGGGATAGCAATGGATGCGCCTGTACGACCGATGCAGGCTGATGCGGCGGTGAGAACATCTGAGCGGAATGCAATTGTTGGAATTGCGGGGGCGCCGGATGCCCATGCAGCGGGTATCCATTATTCGTTTCTATGCTGTGCGCAGGTAGCATCTGGTACGGTAGGATACGGTTGAGTTCTGGCATACCGGAATGAAGCGGGAGTTGAATCGGTCCAGGCAATGGTCCATTGGGCGCGTAATGCTCCGTGGTCGTCGGAGATAGCATCGAGGCAAAATTCTGCGTTTGCGCCATCGGTGGTTGAGGTGAGGTATGCATACCGAAGACAGAGTGTTGCGGTTGAGCAAGGGGCAGAGGTTGAGTATTCGAATACGGCATTGTGGGATGTGACATGTGGCCGACTGGCTGTCTGGCTGGACCAAGATTTTGCGCAGAGGCATCTGGCATGGCGGTTCCTGGGAACCCATGTGGCAGGTGGTGACCCGTGGTTCCATTCGTAGCATGGGGAAACTGTATCGCGCCAGCTGGACGTGGCGGAGTCAAGATATTAAGGAGGTTGGAAGTGACATTAGACAATGGTCCCGTATGAGGTTGATAACCCCCATGGACTGGAGGACCATTGGAGGCGTGCGGTGGCTGTAGCGGTCCCGAAAGTGGTCCATGGAAATGCGGCTGTGTCAAAGCAGGGTGCGCGTGGCCACTAAGCGCAGCGAGAGCGGGACTATGCGTCGGAACTGGTAGCCCCGCCCCATTGATGGATGAATACGGATGATGCAACCTGGGCGATTGATCCATCCCGCGAATACCCATAGGCGCGGTAGATTGCTTTGATGGAGTGCTGGGTAGCAGGGCAACGTGCTGCATGTTCTGAGGAAGCGGTGCGGGTGCTGGGTGATTATTCTGTGTGTATTCCGAGGGTGAAGGCTTGCTTGGGGTCGCGCCGAGAGAGGACATGAGCTTGTCCATCAACGCTTGTTGCTTTCCTTGCTTGCTGTCATCCCCAATGTGTGAGCTCGTTGTTCGAGCGTCCACTGCAGGCGCCAGAGGGTTCGAGTCGACTTGTAACCTTTCATCCGCAACCGATGACGACGACGGTCCATCATGACGGCCTTCATGCGCCATCATCAACTTGCCCAGCAACTCCTGCATTGCCGGATCCGCTCTTGTCTCATCGGCCCTCTGTCTCTGTTCCGCGCCATGCTTGACCTCTTTCTTCTCGCTCGCGAGGGTAAACTTGCTAAACAAGTCATCAAATACGGACGGCTCGCCGTTGGTCGTTGCAGTGATCCCTTCCTGTTGTGCGGCAGCCGTAGCGGGGGGAACGGACGGCGAAAGGGCAAATTGGTTATGTTGGTCATGCTCATGATGCTCCGGGTCGATATGAACGACCTTGTCGTCGACATCATCCGTCTCGTCCGACGCTGTACCAGCGGCATCCATCATCTGTCTCATCCACGTCTTGAGCGGCCTGGTAAAGCAGGGAGGGAGGATCAGCACCACGACAAATGGCAGAGGAGGGAGGGAGCGTCCAACGTACACGACAAACGGTGCGATCATGAAAAACTTTGCAGGTCTCTGATCTATCCTTTTCCTACTCCACGTCGGCAGTTCACCGAGACGGAACCACTCGATCGCCTGCGAAAACAACGGGTCAATCAACGCCAGGCCCTAATCCCTACCAGCACACCATGCTGGTGCTCGCGAAGCCGGGGAATGAACGTACACTAATCTCCTTCCTCGTCTGAGGCTTGAACTCGGTCTCTTCCGGTACACCTGTAACGACGAACAACGTAATCTCCTGATCGTTCATTGTGATCTGGATATAATCCTGCTCATTGAGCAACGACGCGCAATTATAGCCCGTCTCCTCTTCCACCTGATCCAGGCACATCCGTCAGCGGGCACCATTGGCGTGGGTGGAGGGACGGAAACGGCATGACGCACCTCTCGTATCGCACAAAGGTGCTTTGGTTCCTCATTGTTCATCTTGCCTTTCGGAAATCCCCACGAAGAGCCCGCTTTCCAACCTTTAACCAACACGCACTACGATCCAGGCCGACGAGAAAGAAACAAAGAAAGACCGAAACATTCCAAGTCAGACGACGGCCAATAAACGACTCTCCTGGCTCTTGACGCCCTTCTCGCCTCCTCCTTCGCGGGCAGAGGCTCACCTTGCTCCAATCCTGATTCAGCATAATGGCACCACACACCGGCACGCGCTTCTTGTACATCAAAAACCGCTCAAACGCACGTTCACTTGCCGCATCGTTCCCCCACTGACTGCTCAGCAACGGACAATGCGCGATGAAAATCTTGCAAAAGTCTTTCAGCCTGTAGGTCGGCAAAGTGGGTGCTTCTTCACGGATAAAGTCTTCGTAGAACCAGTGTCTGTGGTGCGCCGAGTAAGGGAGGGCACGTTAGAAAGCCCAAGACAAAACATTTGAAAGCTGGGGTGGAGACTCACGCTTGTTCGATCTGGAAACACACACGTTCAGGGGACGCCAGTTCCTCCTCTGGCAAATGCAAGATGAAACGACTGCCAGGGGGGAACAGCGGTGAGCAGTTCATACGTTGTGAGCTCGGATGGACGGTGTTCCTCGCGCGATTGCGAAAACGACGTACCTCGACAACTCATCCAATATATCCTGCAACGTCGCACTGCTGTACCATGATCCTCCCGCGCCCGTCGTCGTCGTCGGAGGGTGACCATCATCGTTTCCCCTCGTGCTTCCCACGCCACCCGATGTCGCCTTCTTCCCCCTCTTCCCCGCCGCCGTTCGAGGCTTTCCTCCCGCCCCCGTTGCTGCACGATCTGTACCGGCCTCCGGCTGTTGGAGCGGGATCGAAAACACGCTTCGACCGTTCGGCTTGAGCGTTGCGCCGCCGTTTCCCTGCGCTTGAGCGGTAGCGGATGTAGTGCTACGTTTCGACAGGACGGGAGAGTCATGGATGCTTTTCTGGGCGTTTGGCTGCCGCTGCTGCTGTGCGTGCGGGGCAAGGGACGACAAGGCCGGGGGGTCAAACATGCTTTGTCTGCCATCATCCATGGTCGCCGGCGGTGGTGGCGCGTGAGGCGATGTGGCCGCGCCGCCGTGTCTTCTCCGCCCCGCCCGGGCCCGCTTCTCCGGCTCTCTCATGCTCGGCGAATCAAAGAACCCCGCTCCGCCCGCTGTGGATTTGGTCGGCGTCATGGCTGTACCCGCATAGGTGAAACAAAAGAAGCGTCACTGTCTGTACATCCACTCGCCCGATCGCGGCGCTTACGATGACTGTGGCGATGTGCCTTGTATGCTGAAACTCGGGGCTGAGAGAGCCCCTCCTATCCCCGTCATCCTCCTTTGTTTCAGCATCACGCCCCGGCCCCGCCACCTGCATCCGCCGCGGATTAGGTAAGCGCTCCCACGTCACTCGCGTTTCATCTTGGGCCATCAGTGCGGTACATTGTGCTGCTGGCCGGGAACGGGCGGGTAACGCAGCAATGTCCGGCGCAGGATACGCAGTGGTAGACGCAGACGACGATGTACGTCCCTCCCCTCTCTCCCTCCTCTCTGCCGCGGCTCACCCTCAGCAGTTCGCTCGCGCGGGGAAACCCGGCGGCCTGGAGTTCCAGAGTAAGTCCCGCCTGCGCCTGCAGGGAACGCAACGCTGAAAGGACCCGGGGCGTGTAGACTTTCTGTCCGTGGATGAACCAGCTCCTGCCGTATCCTCTGGACGGACATCCCCGAACAGAACCGTCCGTACGTTGTTCGTTCCTTTCCGTCTGGCTTCTCCCCGCTGCTCTGACCCGGCCCGTGTTACTCAGCCGCAGATAACCAGTCCCTCAGCACGGCGCCCTTTTCGCCGTTCAACCTGACATATTACCAGTCATACTTCAACATTACCACGCCCACCATCACCCACCGCCTGATCCAGTCTCTCCTCCCGCGCCCCAACTTTCTCCACGAGACATGCGACGGCAATGTCGACTTGTACGGCCCATTCTGGACGTTGACGACCTTGATCCTCACAATCTACCTCTCCACCTCCCTTTCCGCATCCATATCCGCCTCCCTTTCCTCCTCCCCCGACACCGGTAACGACTCCAACCAAACAAAACAACAAGACCTCACCCTCCTCTCCGTCGCGATCACCTTGATATACACGTACGGCCTCGCCTTCCCGACCCTCATCTGGGCCGCCAGCCGCTGGTTCTCCCGCGGCGCAGCGGCAGGGAACGGATTCACCACGACGGGAGGGGGAGAAGGGTTGTTGGGCTCCTCCACCGCGGGCAATACCGCCCAACAGGGAACCGTAGGAATGATGACTGCCGGGGAATGGAGGTTGGTAGATGCCTTGGCGATATGGGGCTACGCTATGGTCATTTACGTGCCCGTGTCCGTAAGTTACACCCCCCCACTCACCTGCCGAGTCTTCTCCCCCGCCTTCTATGTATCTCGCTTCTTCTGCTAATCGGAATGTACGATACCATCCAGATCCTCTGCGTGATCCCCATCCCGATCCTTCGTTGGATACTCGTCGGCGGCGCCACCATTTCCTCGGGATACTTTCTGTACGTCACGTTATTCAGCCTCTGTCATACTAGAAGCCACAACAGGTGTCTAACAACGAACGAACCATTTCCGCTTTTCTCCGCTTCGATACCTCTCCCCCTCCCGCGCCCGATACTCGCCACCGGTTCCAACGTATAGGTGGTTGAACGTGTATCCTATCCTAGCGGGGGTACGTCCGACCTTCCCAACGAAGCGCGCACGGGGTGTAACCCCAGGGCAGGAAGAACGCTAACCCACACCCTCCTGCTCTTCTTGTCTTCCCCCGCCCGCCCCCTAGACGGACAACAAAAACCTCCGCCTGGTAACGATCCTTATCGTTCTCGTGCACTTTGGCGTCGCGCTAACGATGAAAGTCATGTTCTTTTCGTACGTCTTCCCTCCTTGGCCCCACCCCACAATGGTTCCTTTCGTTTGCCGCCATGCACGCGCGCGTTGACCCAGATGCTGACCCTCCTCCTTTTGTGGGCCGTACGTGTTCGTAGGTACTCGGTCGGGGGGAGGTTGATTGGCCCGGACGACCCGTTGAGCGGGAGCATGGGCGGCGGTGGAGGCGGAGTAAATACGGACGTCGATGGTGTTTTGGACGCTTTATAGACCTCGTCTCTTTTTCTCTTTTTGGCTGGTTGTAGTGCGATTGCAGTTGAGTTTGATCAACATCGATACTACACGACGTGACGTGACGTGTTTGGGCTCGAATTATTGGTCGCACGCACACCGAAACTTACTTATCATTGAGAAGAGAAGGCTGGCAGCTAGGCTTGTGTCTGTTTGAGGCTGGAATGAGGTTCTCGTAGGATACTACCATTTAGCACTGGGCCATGACACATGAAACTGGTTCGCTATTGCTATATTGACAGTAACAAGGAGACAGACATGGATGTACCTTTCTCTTCGTCCCTGAAAGTAAGTTCCTTTATCTGGCTTCCCCCGCTTATTGTATCGCGACGCTTCTAAGTACTGTATAAAGTAGCTCACATGGCATTTGTCCCTATAGGTGTCCTAGTCGTACAGGTAACAAGCTTCACGTCGAAATGGGAAACGCCGTCGCGAAACCGGAATTAGGTGTTACTCGAGAGCTACAACACGCCTCGAACTATGGCCCTATCAAGGTCGATTGCAAGTCCGATACGGTATGGTTACGAAAGGCGAACTCTCTGTCACTAAGCGAACAATCCTATATCGACCAACGAGCCGTCCATCTTGATTCCGCATGGGAATCGCAGGTGCAAAGACTCAACCTAAGCAGACCGTCGAGAACTCCAGTTGTTGCGATGGCGCTAAGCGGGGGCGGATACAGGGCGATGCTTTCGGGCTCTGGTATGGCGTTTGGGCTCGACTCCGAGGATGAAGGAAATTCAGTAGGAGACGTCTTGGGCCTTTCTAGCTATGTCAGTGGTCTTAGCGGAGGTAGCTGGGCAGTGGGTTCTTTTTACGCCAACGAGGGTAGACCTCCAAAAGAATTGGTCGACGAGGTATGTATACCGTAGCAGATCTACATGCCTGTGCTGCCACTAGAGCTGAATTGATTCTTGTATCTGCCATAGGTGTGGCATCTCCAAGATCACTTGGTGGCGCCAATAAAGTTTGGCAGCTTCTACGCGCACATTGTTGAAGAGGTTGACCATAAAAGAGATCAAAGCTTTGAAGTACAGATAACCGACGCCTGGGCTCTTGCATTGACCGATCATCGCAAGTAAACTCTACGAATCTCCCGTGTCTCCCGATACTAACCTACAACCATACCGCCAGTGATGCCAGAGAAGTGGAGAAGTAAAGGAGGTCACGCCAACTTGACTTGGAGTGATTTGATAATCAACGTTGCTCGTGTGCAGGACGCATCGCTACCCTGGCCCATCGTCATTGCGGTAGAAAGGGAGGCAGATCAACCGAAACAGTCTTTCATCGCCACAAACTCTAGCACATTCGAATTCTCTCCTGCGGAATTCGGGTCTTGGCGCTTTGCAGGGTAAATACTCGATTCCTTTTTATGGAGACATTTCAGAAGGCGAACGATCTGATCATCCTTCATGCCCTATACGACTAGGTCCCAGCCTGGAGCCTTCACCCCTATGAAATACCTCGGTACGAAACTTGATGATGGAAAGCCAGCAAACGATAGCGAATGCGTTGTCGGATTTGATAATGCTGGGCAGGTGTTCTGATCGATTGCAAGGGGGAAGCATGCTCGCTGATCGCGCTTCATTGCCTTGCTTCTCCAGCTTTGTTATGGCTACTTCGGCTTCGCTGTTTAACATGGGAGTCGTGGAATTGTCGAAAGAGGAAAACAACAAGATTCTGAAATTACTGAAAGGTATCGGTAAAGAGATACTCGATGGATTCTCCGATTCCATGGACGATGTCGCAACTTACCCCAACCCATTCTACAAGTGGGATACTGGCGCTGATGTTATTAAGGATATGGAGCAAATCACCTTGGTCGATGGAGGTGAAGCCGACGAAAACGTGCCTTTAGAGCCTTTTCTGCAGCCAGCTCGACAAGTAGATGCTATCATCGCTTTCGATAACTCCGCCGACGTGAATCGCTGGCCCAACGGGAAATCGCTACACGCGACGTATGAAAAGGCTATGAACCAGCAAAATATGTACGATATCCCTTCTATGATGCCGCCAGTACCTTCGCCAGAAGGGTTCGTCAATCAGGGTTTGAACAGCCGTCCGACATTCTTTGGATGTGACAACTCATCAATTCCCACAGTTATATATATACCAAATTACCCTTACATCTATCAGTCAAATGCAGATACCATGAAGCTAAAATACTCCAAAGAAGAAGCACTTGGGATAGTCGATAACGGTCGGAGAGCATTGAATCTGAACGGTACTGTACGCAACTGGCCTCAATGTTTGACGTGCGCTTTAATGGATAATGCAGTGATGCAAGAAAAGGACGCCGCTCGAAGTAAGGAATGTCAAGAATGTTTCGACCGCTTCTGCTGGGATGGCACGGATGATCAAGCGCAACCCAAGGATTACATCCCCAAGTTGGGAGATCCTCATCCGTTCATGCCTTAATAACACTGTTTTACCTCCCCGTCCGTGGTCGAAGTTTGGCTCGGAGATTCATCAATCGAGTTCTTCGATCAACTGTTTGTGGTTGACTGAAAGCTGTACGATATTTGCTGTGTGCCTCTGGCTTTCTTCGATTTGATTCCGATAATGATAATTTTTCAGACTAGCTGCTGGTAGGCAATAATAAACCATAGGTACACCAGCAACTACAACAGCTCAGCAGCTGTTTGAGCTGAGCTTTCGGATCAGTCATACTATTTATATCCTATTGGCTCATGCGCCTAGCTATCCCGTTAATCCGGACGGCAGAAGGTATGATATACGCAATAATGTTCTACTGGCTAGCTCTTCTACGAGTGCCTGTTGTTCTGTCTGTATTCCCGTCCCTTCCTCTGGTAGTCCTTTTGAATTTGGTCCAGAAGTCCCTTTTCTGGGCGTGACAGTATCTGAAGACCCACGTTCTGTCCAGTAGGAGAACTAGTGTTGCACTTGGGTTTCTTGTTCGAAAGAGTCATGATGAGACGGTAGCGCCAGAATCGCGTAATAAGTCGTAATATGTTGTCGTGAGATAGTTGGTACAGGATGGTGGAAAGGTTCTGCATTGATGACTAGTTCAAGCCATCCACGCCTAATGCGGTAGGCAGAATAGAGTTCACATTGTCTTAATAAGTTCCCTCTGGTAGCGAGGAGATTTCAACAAGCATAAGAACATCAGCAGAAAACTCATTGTTAGCACAGGACACGATACGCACCATCGTCTCCTCCACCGCCAGCATCGTCTCCCTCTTCACCTTCACCATTGTCAAAGTAGTTGTTTCCATAATCGTCATCTTCACCTTCCTCCTCGTCATAGTCATCCTGTTCCATGTCCGTGCCGGCCTGAGAGTCGTTTTCGCCATCGTCCTATCACACAATCGGAATTAAGTCAACCAGAATCGCTCGGAAGAGATAGAAATGTGAAATGTGAGATGCCTACATCATCGTCGTCATTATCGTCTGCGTCGTCAATGTCCGCCAGTGTCTTCTTCTTCTTTGCAACTTTTCTCTCTACGATTACAAGGAAGAATTTGTTCAGTGCTCTCTGGGGAATATAGAATCAAAAGTAGGAACGTACCTTTCAATTTCTGTTTCGGGTCAAAGTACGTCGTCCACATCCGCTCAGGGAAAAAAGTTTTTTCCAGGCCGAGTTGCTCAGCATCAAGAGATGTTGTTGTCAAGTTGGTCTTTTTTCGATACTTGTCTGAGTAATTGACGATATCTACAGCACAATGGGGCGGATAGATGTTTCATCAGATAAGGCGAGTCTCCTTTAAGCAACCATGGAACGTACCATTCTTTTTTATCTTCTCTTCCAGTCGATACGGACTGGTGTACATGATCTGCAGCAAGTCCCGGGTATACTGACATATTCTCCGCTCCTCTTCGTTCGGTAAATGTGGATGTTGCAGTTTGTCGTATCTCTGCAAGAAAACGTGGCCAACCGATAAGCAAGAACGCGATTGACCGAGTCGAGTATAACTTACTGGATATAGAACACCGTGTTCCTGACCTCCAGTGGTTTCCTTCAAATCTTCTCTCGTCAATGTCCCCGTGCTGACTTCCATACCCCCTCGTCCAGGACCCGCCAATCCTCCGAAGCCTCCTCTTCCACCTCGTCCACCTCCGAATCCACCTCGCGACATTGTTTTTGCTGTTTTGCGAAGGGTGGCTTAAGCGCTATGACGAGTTCGCTGGTCGGTTATGCAAGGGGGATATTCTCCTTTCTATCGCTTTGTGCCGTTAACGGAATGCTGGATATAGCAGAAGTAAGGTATTGCAGGTGGTGCTAGACGTCACAGCCTCAAGTTGTTATAACTTTTGACGGTCAAGCACGGTGGCTGCTGTAAATCTGCTTCCGCGCGGTCACGTCGGCGGCCGTCCTCGAGAACAAGCAGCAGCCAGCCTGGCTTACTTCCCGGCCTAACATACCGGACTGAACGTCGCTTGTGGTCTTCCCTTATGGTGATGGTCTTTTTTTCTGACAAACTGTCCTTTTATCTTCGATACAAACTTCTCTGGTCACCATTACTCCATTTCCTTGCGCCCTCTCCAAAGAACAGCTGCCCTTCGATACCACTCGACGGCTCGCGTTGCCGGACAAAGCCCAAGGTATTCCATTACTATCCGCCAGGAAAGGGGAATCCGCGCGGAATATCGAGAATTCGCAAGGATGAGGGCCAAGGTTGTGGAGATTAGGTGTGTAGATTCCCGAATCTGGTAAATGCTTATACTGACAATTGCTATCATCGATTTGCAGCTGGCACGATACTCAGCCAGTATACAGCTGTGACTTTCAACCAATTCCACCCGCGCAGCTTAAACGAATTCTTCCGTTTCCGCAACCGCATCATGCTCAACTGACGCCGAGCAGCTCAACCGGCGATATTTCACAAGGCTCTAGTTCACTGAATGGTGCAGGTCATAGATCAGGACCTTCTCCGTCAGCCACTCCCGGAGCGGGAGGGAATCACGCCGAACGATCAACCTCTCAGACTGCAGCGGATCCCTTTGATCCGAAGACTAGCAACAGCACTTCTTCTTCCCTAGTTGGCACGGCTACAAGACAGTATCGACTAGCAACAGCAGGCGCAGACAAGAATGTCCGCGTGCGTCTACGTTCCTCACCTATATTGTTCCTTTCACGTATCGATCAGGATATTTGCTTACTTAAACTATTCTTTACAACCAGATCTGGATGGTTCACCCAAATGTAGTTACACAGGTGCTACCAGATGGTCAACAAGTGACACCGCATCCACCGAGGATTGCATATCTGTCAACCCTCAAGAGACATACCGCAGCTGTCAATGTTGTCCGATGGAGTCCAAATGGCCAGATCTTGGCTTCTGCTGGCGATGGTGAGTGGAATAGCTTCTCAACTCAGATCAAGGTCAAGCCACTTATAGCTGCCGAAATATTTACCAAGATGGCCTCATAATACTCTGGGTAGCTTCTGATCTTCCTCCCAGCAGCTTCGGTGAGGAGTCAGCGGAGGAGATGGGCGACAAGGAATACTGGAGGGACAAGCGAGCTATCAAGTATGCCTTTCCGCTGTGTGTGATCCTTCACCTTTGGGACTTAAATCTTATCCTTTCTGTTCCACCATTTTCCTCTCTGCGACAGCGTAACGAAACAGGAAATTTACGATATCGCTTGGAGCCCCGACGGGAAATATATTATCGCCGGGAGTACAGATAACCTAGCACAAGTGTTTTCCGTCGCAGATGGTGAGTCGGCCATGGCTGTCTTTTTGGAGCGAATATTTTCTGACTTCAGTCGCTATGTGATAGGTTCATGCGTTCACCAGATACAAGATCATTCGCATTACGTACAAGGGGTTGCTTGGGACCCGTTGAATGAATATCTTGCAACACAAAGCAGCGATCGGTGAGTAAATCCCCCTCCCAACTACTTGGTCCGTATTACTGAACCGCTGCAATGTTTTTGCTATACTCAGAACTGTTCAAGTTCACTCGGTCAGCCAACGAAACAATGCCTTGAGCATACATGCAGCAACCCGTGACCGGTCAGGAAGAGCGACTCCTCATGCGGTGATGGAAATTAGGAACTCTCGGGCTCCTTCGTTCAACATGGTAAGACCATCTGTCGCCAGACGCTCTTCAACCGTTTCCGATGCTGGGTCCACAATTACCATGGGATCAGAAATGCCTGAACCGGTCATGGCAGCACCAAACATCTCTAGCACCAATACATCCCTGCCTGCAACTCCATTTTCGACTATGAATCCACCTAGCAACAAACCTTCGTCACGCCGGTCCTCCTTCTCCTCCACCGCGGCAACCGGATCGCCCTTACTGGTAGCTCGCGATACTTTCAGAGGTGGCAGGTCGCCCTCTCCTGCTCCTCTCCCTGCCATTCGCCCTACACCTCTTACCGCACAGTCGATCAACCAAAAGCTTTACGGTGACGAACTCGCAACCAACTTCTTCCGTCGTCTGACTTTCTCGCCAGATGGCGGTCTACTTCTGACCCCTGCTGGGCAAATAGAAGATCCTCATTGGCCTCCTGTCTCGGCAGCTTCAGAAGACGATTCATCCATCCCGAAGCCAAAGACCAATGCTGCTGAAGGATCCAAATCGACGGTATACATCTATAGCAGAGCCAACTTTGCCCGTCCACCGATCGCGCATCTTCCGGGTCACAAAAGTACAACAGTTGCAGTCAGATTCTCTCCCATCTTTTACGATCTTCGTCCTCTGACGGACGGTGCACCCGCTCCACCTAAGAAGATCATCCTGGACAAGAAGAACCCTATGCCAATTCATGTTTCTATCGAGATGCCGCCACCACCTGTACCGACTCCTCAAACGGCTTCGACGCCTGCAAGCATGTTCGCTTTACCATATCGGTTGATGTATGCTGTTGCAGCTCAGGACTCGGTATTGTTGTACGACACGCAACAAGCTGGACCGATCGCCATCTTCAAGGGGTTGCACTACTCAGCCTTCACTGATATATCTTGGTAAGCGTTCATTGTGCTTGCTTGCTTAATGGTGACTGACCAATCTGTATGTTATTCCATTGCCCTATAGGTCGCCTGCTGGCGATTGCTTGGTTTTGACGTCTTCTGACGGGTACTGCTCCATCGTCGTACGTTTCTTCTTTGTCTGAGTATTCTTCATTAAGCTTATCAGGCAATGACTTCCTCTAGGTTTTCGACGCCGCTGAACTCGGTAGCCTTCATCCAATTCAACAACATCATCGGCAATTGCAAGCCATTGCTCAATCTCACTCCTCCGGACATGTCTCGAGCGCCCATTCCCTTCCCCCTTCGCCAGCGCCAGGCCACGCCGTGCCTGCCTCAGCCAACTCGACACCAAGATTGGACAAGGAGAGCTCGATTAGTGCTACAACGAGCAATACCATCTCTACGCCTACGGCAAGCTTCAGCCTTCCTGGGCCTACTACACCTACCATTACTACCAGCGATGCTTCACAAACGAGCGCAAGCGGCATATCCGGTACGCCTATGGGTGTTGCGTCAGTAAAAACGCCCACCGCTCAGGTAACCTCAGCTGGGATACTTGCTGGCCCTGCACCTGTACCTACATCCAGCAGCAACGGAGCTCATAAACGGGAAGCAGATGGCGCCAAACCTGATGCGCAGGCTAAACCGAAGAAGAGACGGATAGAATTGACTCGCGTAGAGTAGGTTAACATGTTAATGGATACATCTATTCGGTTCAGGATGATAAAAGCAGGAAGCGAATGCGCTTCTCATAGGGATGGTCATTGCAGCATTGTATTTCATCTGCCCGTCTTGATTGTAACCCGTTGCCACACTTGTACAGCATGATTCATTGGATTCTAGTATGTTGCTCGAGCTTCCTAGAGCTTGAGTTGGGGTTTCACTTGTTCATCGGTTTAATCCACCACACCCACTTCTACAATTCTCGAGTCAGGTTTTTAAACAGGTGTACAAATTATTCAGTCCAGGACCTGAAGAATTGCCTTCTCTTGCCCGCGGGTACCGAAGCAGAGTGGAAAGACAAATACAAGCACCCTGGAGCTCTGGCTAGAGTCCAATCTTTTGTAAGGATGATGTTGACACTGGGACGAGTCTTGATGCTTCCAAGTCGTAGAAGGTCGAACGCCGGTTGCATACCAACCAATGGTTTCTCCTGCAAGTCGATTCTTGGTGTAAGCCCATGACAGAGTACCAGTTGTTGTTATGAGAGGTATGAAGCTCCCGCAAAGACTTACATCGTTTTCCAACGCCTCTTTTAGAAGCATCAGGAAGTGGTCGATCTCCTTGTCCTTAATAGGAAGAAGATAGGCTTCTCGGAGCCCTTTCTCGTAGCTGGGCTGTAGGGTACGAGCGCACACCGTGCGGAATCATTCAGGTCGCCGGACAGGGTAGGAAAACGACGGGCCATGCGAGGGGAACGTACCAAGATTATCCATCCCTTTGTCTGTAAACACGACACAACATATCTTGATTGAGTGAGTGAAGCCATTCTTATAAGAGCCATGACCTCCCCCCAAATTTTTGCTTACCTCGGCATCCTTGAGAATATCCCTGACTTTCTCCTTCATGAGCTGCAAAATCTCCGTCGCATCGCTTCCAGCTCGCTTCAAGGATGGTCGAAGCACCGCACGAATGGGCGTAGTTTCGATGACGAGGTCGTGGGAGGAGGCTTGGGGGTGGTGTATGTGAGGCAATTCATAGCAACATTTGGGCTTTCGTGCATGCTTGAGCACCTTTTTGCCTAGTTTGCGGGTAATGGTGAAGACCATGTTTGCGGTAGTAGATGTGGATGATTTGAGGTAGGGAAGGTGGTGGTGTTTGTGAAGAAGGGTTCGCTAGGAGGTGGGAGGTGGAACGTTCTCTGAATCTTTACCTCTGAATGGACCTTTCTGAATGGACCTTTTGTATCAAAACTGGCAGCGGCTCCATGAACTAACTCATCTCACTCGTCGAATTAGCAGCGCCGCTGGTGCGCGGTGGTTAACCCTTGATTCCCACTCGATACCCGTTTTGGGCAAGAGGGACTAGGAATATGGTGTTGGAGGCATGGCAAACGCCAGTTAGGACTAGTGAACGCATGTCATGCGTTCGGGCTTGACGTTTGTATAGGCGAACCTGACAAGCAAGGCTTCTTCAATTTGGGATGACGAAGCAGAGCAGACGAACTTGAGAACTCGTGTCCCTCCGATTTTGAAATCATTTGTATCCGCCGCCCTATCTCGCTTCATCAACTTGAATTGGGCCGAGCTACATGTACACACTCTCTGAAGCTGCTGCAGACAGTTCTGCAGATTATCCGATCGGCTGTCGTGCAGCGACCGTGCAGCTGCTCGTGCTCTGGATTTCGGAACTGGTGACTGCCAAGTCCTCACTCGCTGGTGACAACCATATGAGATAATAAGGGAGTGAGGGCAGATGAGTTCAGAAGTCTGCTAAAGCCTACAAAGCACACGTTGTTCAGCTTAAGCCCGAGACAGCCGGAGAAATCCTGTCAGAGACCAGTACAGAAAGCTTCACGGAGGTTGGCACAATTGGGGATTCATGGATTGATTAAGGGGTTCCGTTCCAGCTATCTCGTTACGTTACGCCTGCCAAGTAAGTGTATCGTTGTACCTGTATCATCATAATGTACAGAAAGGCAGCGCTGGAGGAAGGCAGGACGCTCAAAGACCCGACAAACGTCCAGACACTCAACTCCTAAGGTCTGAACGGTGGTTGTCTAAGCTGGTTCCAACAGTTGCGCGACAGTCAAACAGATGTTGAGGTGCGTGTTGGCTGGTTTCCGCGAGGCCAGTGCTCCAAGAATATTACGTAACGTGGCGTGTCTCAGTATGAAACGGGGTTGCCCGCTTGGCCAAATAGGGACAGGAGACAGGATAAGAGCTGCAGTCCTTGTTCAAGCACAGAGACGATACATTAGCCAACACCGCTGACATATTCCATTTCCCAAGATCACCCGGGATACTCCTGCAAAATTTAAGGATGTTGATCGCCCAGAGCTTCCATCAACCACTGATAACAGATCAGCATAATATCGCCCACGCGCAATAATCGCATCAAGCCCAAAGGCATCTCGCCCTTTCCGTCTATACAGAACGCGTGGCCGAAATGTTCACCGGTCGCGTCGAAAACAATAATGAACCGGTTTGTTCGACCATAGCTGACAGCGACTATAATTCGAGTCTCCTTTTAATCAGATCCTTCATGAGATCTCAGAATCTCCAGCCCCTCGTAACCGACTATCAAACCAATATGACCCTCTCCGCAAAGGTCCGACGCCTATTCGCGCATCATACCATCTTCGTCGTGGGATCCAGCATCTTCGCGACTCTGGCACTCACGACGCTCGCATTTTCCTGGCAACAACATCTGGAGTTGTCTTCCCTAACTCACTGGAATATGGTGTCGGAAACTGAAGAAACGGTGACATGGGGCGAGCCATCTAGGAACTTGACCGAATGGGAGAAATTGGCTGTTCAGCTGGAGATGGAGGCAGAAAACGAGGAGGAGGAATTGATCTTGGACCGGGAAGGTGGTATGCTCTGTCGACAGGGTATCGAAAGGTCGCTTCGCGTGGCAGTATACGACTTCACGCCATTCCATGAAGGTAAATCGGCCTCTCTTCCCTGATTGAAGCCAAGAAGTGATAGTCCTCATCGTCATCCTACCGCTTACAGAGGTTATCGGTAGCATCCTTTCGAGTCTCAACGATACAGGACTTCGAGCGGACATGTACAGTAAGCAACAGTCCACAGCAAACATGTGTTTAGTCATCAGGAGCTAAAGCTAATTCGTTCTTGTTCTTTTCCCCGTCACCTACGTTTTTATGTTCTACCTTGTACTGCATGTACTTTTCAACAGGACAACAGTTTAGATACGGATTCAACGATATTCTCGACACGTTCTATCCGACTCAAGGCGGTGAGAGGCTTTACAGACAAGCTGACCTGATGCCGAAGCTACAGAAAGGAGAATACGACGCTTTGATAATGACTTCATGTGAGTTGGCATGTTTCGTACAATATTGTGAGCTTCGTATCGAAGCTAACGGTTCTGCACGCTCTAGGTGACGAGCACTGGATTGAACACTGGAGTGAACATTCGTTCTTGGAGGAGCTGCCTACCCTCCTAGACATTCCGATTATTTGCCTACATCATGAGATGTATGACTTCCCAAAGCACCGCCCAACACTGTTGGGATCGGCAATCAACGGAAAACTGACGTTCCTGAGTTTGGGAGAACATGTTCGGGAGCTCGTTAACGATAGTCTGGAAAAATGGGACGAAGACGGTGCAGACATCGAAAAGATTGTGTGGAAGAATACCCCCACAGAAGTTTTCGTTCCAGTGAGTAGCGCCTACGAGATCTTCACAGAAGTGTTTTCCGCAACAACTGATCCTACTCGTTCCCTGATATCGATCATCTAGATTTTCCCCCTACCACCCTCTATATCAATTCGTTCCCACCAGCGCGACAAGATTATCCCAAACGATGTAGCAATCCTGGGTAGCGTGAACAATGAAGGGCGGAGGGGGTATCGGGAACTATGGGTGGATCTTATGGCTGCAATTGGAGGTACGAGTTGAACATCCTGTCGTTTCTCTTAATATTGCTCGAGCTCTGATAGTAGCTACCCCAAAGAGAATCCGTCGGAATGGGGTTACGAGATTTCACCCTCCAATGGACATTTCATCCCGCTACCATCTCATTCAGAAATCAAACCCTTCAAAGTGCATCTCTTCGGCGGTAGAGAAGAAGGTGTCGAGATTCCTGCAGAGTTGGAAGCACATGTGCTGGTTTGGCATGGCGGATCAGACTATGTCAACTTTTACGGGCAGCTTTCCAAGATGGTGAGTCTTTTTCTCTCTGAACGTTATCGTTCAGTTAATTGACTGACGCTACTATCGAAACATCCAGGACTTGATCTTACCAATCCTAAGTTCAGACGAATACCTTCGCAAGCGTGCGACAGCCGCTTTTCCAGCAGGAATTATTTCCCGTGTACCATCCCTCGTCATGCCACATCAACTGCAGAGCTACAACTACCTCGAGCCACCCGCTATCGTTCTTCATCCAGACGGCACCAGCGAAGTGGAGGTCGTCGCCGCCATGCGACGTGGTGAAGACCCATGGACTGCCGCAGACGATAGATATACTGGGCCACCTCCAGAAGGGATCCTGCGTAGCTCGCTACTAGACACATATGGTCGCAAAGCAGGATCCGGTTCTGTGGACCGGTTGAACGACTGGAATCGATATACGGATGATGTTCGGGCATACAATGCGAAGATGCTCTGTAAAGCATTACTTCGATGATAGCTTGACGTAGCGCGCCGTCGGCCAACCAGTCGATAGATGTAGCTGACAGACAGGGGTTGTAGTTGGTATAGATCACACACGATGAGCCGGAAGGGGGACACGAGATTTTGGCCATCAGCCTATCTTCTACGATTCCTCTCCAGACCCTTTGCAAATACCAAGGTCCATTTGTACACAAACTCAAGATGTAGCTGTGCAATGGTCTATGGTTGCTTGCGCGCACCTCCGACCATCCGTTGTGATGACCAGGCAGGGCTTTGCTGAACCTTTGTTGCAACTTCTCAAGCCGAGCGGGTTTTCTGGTGATATTGCTTCAGCAGCTTACGAAAAAGCCGCATGGGCAGGCTACATCCCAACTCAGCCTATGCCGTGGAAAATCAGCAACTACGACAAGTGTAGGAGAACACATGAACTTTTGAACCTGACAATCGTACCGGTTGGAAAGTCTCCGCAGAAGGGATATGGGGATCGATACTTGGATCCACATAAGATTCTTAGGTCTGTTCGCCTATGGAGGGAAGAGCCAAAAGAGTGGAATGGGAGCTCTTCTGAAAACTGAAGGACGCGAGACCAACGGTGAAGCAAACACGAGGAGAAAAAGTATTGAATCTGACATTGCAGAAAAGACATCTTACCTCGGCTTAGTCAGTCTCTGCCATATATTTCAGTGACCGCTGACCAGGATGCAGAGCGACACCTGACTCCACGAGCAAGCGGTCAAGCCACTGTCAACATCGCTCGCGACGGACTGTTTCGCGGACGGGCATCGAGTGGTGCAGCAGCACGGCAAAGTTGTATAATCAGCCGATGCGATCGTTCCTGTGAACCTCCTATTTCACGAGTACGCTTGGGACGCCTCGGCGGATGACTCACTGTTCTTGAGACTAACGACCGTACTGACAAGAGGAACTTTGTGGGGCGCCATGGAGGAACCGTAGGCCTTCAAGTACAACCTTTATTTGTGATCCGCGTGGCCAACTAACTACGACCAAAATTTTGGAACGAATTCGAAAAACAGCTGACTTCAAAACATTATTATCGCCTGGTGCCTATGACCTCCTTCATAGCAATCGAATAAGACTGTTACCAAGAAAGTTGTTATAAGGGGATATGATGGCTGAAGAGTAGAGCGATTCTTTGACGGGTCCCCACATTATCCAACGCGAAATCTGCTTTCTCCGGCCTTCACCAAAGTCTCTCTTTCTTCAGCACGGTTCTTCAAAAGTGCCGCAATATAGAGCATCGATGGCCGATACGAAGAGTACAATTCCATTCCCGTCTCCTCCCAGCCTCGTACACAGAGCAAAGTCGGAAGATTCGAACTCTGACTCTAATTCAGAGGTGATTCAAACACCCAAAATCGGCTTGGAGCTGGGCCGGTAAGTGCTTGATTCTGGAGGGAATTAGCATGCACCGAACTTCGCTGACTTCATTCTTTGCAGCTTTGAAACCAACTTTGGAGGTGAAACTGGAGTCACGATTCAAGATGTTTATCGTTTCATCAAGTATACACTATTCAGTGATCCAGTAAGTGAAACGTTCCACCATTACAATTTGATTATCGCCTTACCGAGCGAGTTACATACCTCTTCCTCTAGAAAATCTCCAACTTCGAGTTCGTGCCGACCTACAAGCTCACCTGGTTCGAACCTGTCCCCGCGTGGAAGATCAGCGTAAGGGATGATTTCCACTGGGGCTTTCCTATCCCCAATACAGTACTGACGAAGCGACTACCTGCCTTCAAATTGCCAGCCCTTGTTGCGCAACACAGATCTAGGAAAGCCTTGTGCGATTCGTATGAGCCTAATCGAGGTCGAAACTCTGGTCAGAGTTCTCTGGGCAGACATGGTGAGTAACATAATGGTGACCGCGGCGCTCGACACACCTCACTAACTAACCAGAGATGGATGTAACAGGACCTTGACTGTGAAGAAAAGTGCACTACCATGTCCCGTTTCCCTCAGGGGTTATCGGTTTACACCATCACCAAAGGGCGAAAGATTGAAGAGCCTTTACCTCCATTGAAGAGAACCTTCGGGTGCCTTGCGCTGCAACAGTTCCCCAAAAGTCCTACCGAGTTCTTTAGGCCCGACTGGATGGACGAGGAAGAAGAAGCGGCGCTTGAAGCGGCTTCGAAAAAGGCTGAAGAGGAAAGAAACATCGATCTGTTGTACTTCTGATTCGCCTACTATACCCTTGCATTGGGTCTTGTCACTAGACTTTATATAGTGTAGTAGTTCAAATCTTCGGTAAAAAGTTATAATCGACAGTTACATGCTTGAAAGGTCGTGTCAGTCTATACAACTCGAGTTAGACTCTGCCAATGGGCTCGTTCCGCTTCCAAACCTGGTTGCAGAGCTGCCTTGGAAACTGCGTCTTCCAACTTCTGGTTTCCTTTCTTTCGCCAAATATACGCTACATCGATGGCCAATAAGCGCAAGGTTGACGATTTGAGTCTCACCCATGGTCCAGCAACTGCGCCTCGACTCGGATGATCCAGGTGGAAGAATGGATGCAACCGTGCAGCGACATTGTCAAGAGAACCCGAGTCGAACAACTTCGCGTCGCGTTGCTGTACCCAGAGCAGGAAGTCCAGTACAAGTCCCGTAGCTGTTTCATCTTTGTTGTCAAGCTCCCATATCACACGTGGCAGGGATTCTAGCCATCGCTGTAGAAGGCGCTGCGTGTCAGATTTCGCCGGGATGAAGAAAGGAAGGACAGGGTGAGAAGACTCGTTTATCTAAGTTGTCGAAGAACGTCAAGAAAAGATAAGCTATTTTCAAGTGACCGGCAAGAAGGATTACTTACCATCACCATTCGTATGACAAACTCGTTTCCAAGCCGTCGAGTTACGCTGTCGCTACCCGTACGTAATAAGTGCTCCAAGAAACTCTCGCATACGTCGGCCGAGATCGACGCTTGCTCTTTATCGGCCACCAGAGAGGAGCTGCTGATCAACGACCAGATAAGGGGCAATATGGCCAGATATGAATGCGGAGACAATGCTGGTTTCAGAACATCCACGTTTGGTGACTAAATCGAGTAGACAAGATCAGTGTGTGCTAGTCGGAGCCGGCACAGCTGACTCACAAGCAGCTCAGAAAACCAGTCAGCAACTCTTCTCAGATTATCGACATCCTTGGAGGATCGAGCCTTGAAGACTCGTTCGAATTCCTTGCTCATCTGTTGCGTGAGAGCATGCGGATTCGAGGTCTTTTGCCTAGGAGGCAACTTTCCTGGCGCAGGCGGGAGCAGCACCACGGTGTTGGCGTAAGAGAGGCAGAGCTGCTCGTAGATATCCATCACAGCGGGTCCGATCTGAGGGATAGTCGATTGCCCTTCTAATCAGTATTAAGGACAAAGTGCGAAAGGGCCAGTCGCACTTACACGCTCAGCAGCACTAGCCGATCCGCCGAACGGGAAATACGCAGACATTCTTGTGATAATCGCAGAGACTGCCTTTCTAACTTCCGTAGCCGCTGCAATGCTTCGATAGCGAGATAAGACTTGACCGCCAAGAATGGACACCAAGTCCATGATGGTACGACACAGAGAGAGGTTGACGTCTGCATTCAAAAGTGCTGTAGGGTTGTTGTTGAGGGTAGACAGAGAAAACGCGAGGGGTGCGGATTCCATGAGAGTGGCAATCAAGAGTGGGTGCATATGAAGATAAAGATCCTGAAGACATCAAATGCGAGTGAGTTGTTATCCATTTCGCCGAAACAGACAAGAAAAGTCCTCACAGCCAGAGCTTGTCCCACATCCCCGCCTCCTTCCTGCTCAACCTGCCTGCCAACGGAAGAAAGGTCCCACGCTGCTGAATCGATTTGATCAAGGTCCATGCTATCTGTCCACTGCGAAACAAGCCAGCCATCAAACAGACCTCCCGTTTCGACAAAGGCGGCATCGCTGATCGTGGCGATTGGTAAGACTTCTTTCCCCTTGCCCTTGGTGTCAAACCTCGCTGACAAGGCGATCCGACTTGTCGATGGGTACCGTGATTCAAAGGGCTTGAAAATCTCGGTAGGAAATTGCAAGTCTTGAGCAGCAGAGCCACGAGCGTCCTTCTGAGCTGAGTTGCCTTTGATAAACTTTTGCTTCTGCAGCCCTGCCTTAACAAAGGCCAACAACGTGTCCAAAATGACCAACTTGGAAGTCGGCTTCAGGTTTAGTCCATTCTGCCCGCCTTCACCAGCCCGTCCTCCGATCCCCGCGACAAGTCGCAAACCATCGAGGATTCTATTTTCGTTGGATTGACTGCTAACGGAGTGACCAGCATTGGCAGGCCATTGTCCAACGACATGAGACGAGGCAGTTGATAAGAGGAGAGACACGAGCCGACATGCATCGACTCGGATGTCGTGATAGATGTGAGAGAGGCCCATGGAAGCCTGCAAGAGCAGTTCGTTCATGTATGGTGCCAAGGTGTCCTGATGTTATGCAGTACGTCATCAGCTTATCTCGCAGCTTGTTCCAAGGCTAATGGCTTGCTTACCGATGGCAAGAGAGCCAAGTACCAACTTAAAAAGCTAAGAAGCGCCTTTCGAACGCTAGCCTCCTATTGCGATTAATGTATATCAGACGCCAATCCGTAAGAGAAAGATCTGCTATGGGGCGGGCGCAACTCACTTCGTTTGATATCAATCCGAGCACACCTCTGATCACCCGGCCAACTTCCCCCTCCCGCTGACCCATCTGCACTCCCAATTCCACGCCATTGACCAAAACGTCTTTCAGTTCGTTCAACGCGTCTTTTTTCACTCCTGCATTATGGTGGTGCAGGTGTACGAGGACTTCGCTTAAACTCAGGCCTCTTCGAGAGGATGGGATTTGATTTGAGCTGGGATCGTCTTCTTGATCCGCTTTGAGAGATCGCAATAGGGGATTTTGAGTGGGAAGAGCGATGGCTGTAAATGCGGCACACACAGTTGAAATGTTAGCAAATCCTTTGAGGGGGGAAACGAATACACATACATCGGGCTTTGTAAGAAGTATCCGTAGCATTATTGGCAGTCTGTTTGCCCTTTCCCAACTTCAACTTGGCTTTCTATTTCCGTGAAGAGCACCACGATGTCAAAATGCTGAAGACTTCAGAGGCTGGTTTTTCACTTACGGAGAAGTCCGCAGCCTTTTCCTTCTTCTTTTTTGTGATTTTGGGCATCTTGAGTGTCGAAAGCTACTGTCAACTCTTCAACCGGTGATGCCGGTTCGTGTTCGCAGACTAGCAGCTCCACTATAGCTATCAGTGTCCTTGTCACCTTGAGGCAAGCCGACGGTGTTGTAATTTCTGTGTCTCAGAAAGCTCCGGTTGACGGCCGCCGGGGAAGCGGAAGCAAAAGGAGCTGGACGATCGATATGAGAGGAATGAGCTCCGAACAGGCCAAACCAGCTTGCTCATCCTAACTTTCAGTGTCGACAATAGTCTCGACTACATCATCGTTTAGTTGTGTGCGCGTTTTGATCAACTGAACACTCGGAAATGCAAGGTCAGTCAATCAAGCCGCATGTCTCATGTCTCTGGCCACTGACTTTTTTCTGAGTCTGATTCTCTGGTAGGCCTTGTTCATTACTCGGATGATTCGGATGAGCACACATCTTCCCCTCAGTTAACGAATAAACATCCAGGTCCAATCGTACGTAATCCAACTTACCGGTAATCAGAAGATGGAATATCAGAATCACGCCTTCCCCCTCACTTGGATCAATATGGCCGCTTTCCATCTCATCGTTCGTCCTACATGGCCTTCCAACTTGTCACTTGGATATTGAATAGCGACAAACCGCTGAAAAAGGACAAAGTTCAGGTTAGTGATGTAGTCAAAGTTACCATTATATCAAAATGCTCAAGTTGCCAAAGATGTCACGTCAGTTCCCCGCGATGGGCTATCGTTGCCAAACGCCGCAACAGCTAGACTTCGTACTACATCAGCCAAGCCGTCTACGCCATCAGCGCAACGCAAGACTGTCACCGGAGTTCGAATCAACACCCGCGCAATCCCTTCTGGTGAAACTCCGCAGTATGTAGCGCCGTCGAGTTCGACATCTTCATCGCGAGTGTCAGCTTCCACATCGTACTCGGCATACGAACACAGATCAACAAAAACCAAGAACGGAGTTCCGTCCTCATCGAAATCGACAGAGGAAAATCTGACGTATAAACCAGATGAAATAGCGGACAGTTCTGCAAAGATCGCAGACGAGAGTCTAGACCGGTGGGAAGAAGCCTTCCAGGAAGATTTCGCGGGCCTGTCGGAAGATGCAATTTTCAAAGCCATTTCCCGTCCACCCAATGTTCCGGGTGTGGAAGCTTGGGGAATCCCGCCGCCAACGAGTGAGAAACCCAGCGCATCGTTACAGGTTCGTCTTGTTCCCTTCAACCCGCTTTGTCCCGTCAACCCGTGATGACTGATCACACGCACGTTAGGCAAAGGTTTCCAATTTCTTAAAGCTGAAATTGGAGCAAGATCGGCATATCAATACTACACTCCTGGCTTCGACTGCATTTGCAAACCCACATATATATTCAAAATTGGTGAGTTCACTAGATGATCATCTCTGAGCAGTGTGGTATTTATCCAGTCGATTTCTTTAGGTCGAATTCGTGGACATTGATGAAAGGGGTTCCGCGTTTCCAGGAGGGGGATGGTTGACACGCCGGGGTCTAGAAAGGCGCATACCAGATTGGGGCGCGAAGGCATTAAGTGCGTATATATCCAGCCCCAAACTGTGCACTGCTCGTCAGCTGAACATATACTTCCAGGCGCGCAGCAAAAAGCCCAAGAAACGGCATTACTGGCAGCGCAATCATCCGGCAAGCGGAAAAACATTGATTTCACTACAGGCAGCACTAGCCGTAGCTCAACTTCATCGCGGAATGAGCTGCCCAGCCGAGCAGCTGGCAAGTATGCGCAATTGCCTCCTCGAAACGTCTCCGTCGAAGCGGGAGAAGGTCGGAGTGGCTCCCGGGAACGGTCGAAAAGGGAAAGTCGAAGTTTCAGGGATGGTTCGAGTCGTCCGCGAGATGATACCTTTTCATTAACGACGGGCGAGGAGGGGGTGTCGAGAAGATACGAGCGAGACAGAGAGGGCGAGGGCAAAAGAAATCAGCAGAGTAGGCGATGGGATTGAGAATGGCTGTAGGGGGTGGTCCACTTCTCCCGTCACAGCGTTTTCGTAGGAGGGCCGAAGCTCATTAATTCTGCACCAAGCCTATTGTCAACCTGTTTGAAACGCATTCCAAAAGCATCACAGATAGTCAAACAAGCTTCAACACCCGAAGACCACAGCACCACCGATATACGTGGATCCAGCAGAAGAGTTGCAGGGCGTTACGAAACCCCCAAAATGCAAGCTGTAATTTGTCAAGGCATCATGTCTAGGCGCCAGCGTGAAACTGTATCGACTCGGCTGTACTCGCATTGACGGAAGCAATGGGATTACTGTGTATAACTCATCGACATATGACATACTATACAGGTTTGGTACAACTTTCTTTTCTCCGTCGCAAATTCGCCTGTGGTGAAATAGCTCCAAGGTAGATTCTCCACATGTTTCCCTAGCAAAACAAAAGCCCTTTCTTCAGGACCTTTTCATTCAGCGGAACTTCATCTGAAGCCTTAAGGCGTGTAACGGAAACCTAAAGGCGATAGGTCAGTTAAACACGGACGGAAGCGGAAAGGGTAGGCGGTGAGAGAAGCTTACCCGGGGCAAGGTCAAATTCTTCCATAGTGTTAAGAACTGCATCTTTGGGAGGTCTTCCACCTTCAACACGATCCCTACGCTTGTTTTCCCATCTATAGTAGGCACTCATTGAGAGCGCAAGTATGAAGCCAAGAGCTTGAAAGGCGATATTCAAAGCGATTCCCTTGACAAACCGCGGACCTTCCTTCGAAGGGAAGGAGTAAGAGGCCAAGACGGAAAGGCATTGACCTTGCGGACGGAGGAGGGGGATCGGGGTGAGTGAGAACGATGCGATGGATTCACACAGTGACAAACATACCGATAGTATTAAGCATGCCCAAAGACACGGCACGCTGCGATTGGGAGCCGGTATTGTTGGATTGCCAGGACATGATGATAGGGATCGCACAGTAACCCGCAGTCTGCAAGCAAACAGCCGTCAGCATAAACTGCACCCGAGCAAAGGGAAACAACGACGACGTACGACGATGCAAATGCACGCGAAGTATCTCGCATGCAAGTCAGTGTGCACTGTAAACAAGATGACCCAGCCGACTATGCCGATGATAAAGACAGACGCTGCCGGAATACTGAAAGGTGCATTTCACCATGGCGATGAGCATTCGTGAAGTCAATCGATCTTGAAGAAAACGTCATGCCAACTCACCCTCGAGTGCGAAGTCGATCTGAGATGGTACTGAGCCCGACCATGACAACAAGCGCCACAGCGTAAGGGGGGACAGTGAACAGCTGAGCTCTGGCTTCCGTGTATCCGAGACCCTTGACTGCACGAATTGATGTGAATTAATATCAACTGAAACTCCTCAGCAAAGATTGATCGCTTACTGATAGTCGGCAGGAAACCGCTGACGGAGCCCAAAGTGAGGTTCATACAACTAGGAGCAGATAGGCGTGTGAGAAAAACGGGCTTCATTGGGCTAATGCCAGTCTGTATAGCGTAGCTTACCTGTACATGATGGCCACTACATATGTCTTCCAATCCATGAAGGCTCGTTTCACGCCTCGCCAGTCGATTCCGATCTCGTTTTCGACCAACGAATCCTTGTTGAGACGCGTGATGCAGATGATGCGTTCGTCCTCTGTCAGGTAGCGGGAAGTCTGAGGTCGAGTTGGCATGAAGAGGAAAACGCAAACGGCAAGAACGAGCGAAGGCAGCCCTTCAATCAAGAACAGAATCTGTATTCAGAGGGCAGGTAAGACATTGTACCGAAGGATTCTGACGGCAGGAAGACTTACCCTCCATTTTGCGATCGCTGAGTGCGTGATTGAGGAAACGGCAAAGGCCAATAGTCCACCAAAGGCTCCAGCAACCACACCTTGATTTTGAAAGAGGAACCGATGGACGAAGAGAACACTCATAAGAGACCACATCTGGACCAATGAAGAG
Organism: Naganishia cerealis; assembly: GCA_030039265.1. NCBI lineage: Eukaryota > Fungi > Basidiomycota > Tremellomycetes > Filobasidiales > Filobasidiaceae > Naganishia > Naganishia cerealis. Next base: position 59,763 of record JASBWR010000086.1, read on the forward strand.
AGAGATACGCACCTGCACCGATGAAAAGTGAGATACGCTTGGCTACTTCTTGCTTTCTATACCAGAAGGAGAAGTATAAAGACATAGATTGACCAAACATGGCCTCTCCCAACCCGACGAACAAGCGACAGACATAGAGCCTGTTGTGACGAGCAAGTTTGTTTCAGTTACAGACAAGACTGCCGCAAGTTAGAATCGCGTACCCTGTGGGGTTCTTTGTTGCTGCCTGGCAAGTTGCGGCGATTGACCAAACCAAAGCACCGATACTGATGGCTGTACTAGGATTGATTTGCTTGGCCAACAGTGTTCCGGGGATCGAAAACACAATGTAAGCTGTGAAAGCAAGTGATATTGTCAGAGTCTGAGGCCATGGCCAATATGAAAGGTCTGCTCACTGATATAGAAACACGCCAAAGCCAACGAGTACTTCTCATCGGCACCACCGAGCACTTCCTTTTCGAGGCCTTGGAGACGCGCATTCCCCAAATTGCCTCGGTCCAGATACGCCGACAAGTAGAGCAGAGCAGCAAGAGGCAGAATGATGACATCTATTCCCGTAGTCGTGAAGTCAATATATTGCCCCATGAGAAGGCAGGAGGGATCGCACGTACCAAGCTTCCTTAACAACCGCTTCTCTGCTCGTGCCTCACTTACATGCTCCCCTCCCTCGACGGTCGATGCATATTCCGATGCCGTTCCCTTTTCCGTGTCCCGTGTGGACAACGGCCCCAAGCTGTGTCCCTCGATTGGTTGTGATGATTCGAGGTGCGAATGATACGGCTTCTCGCTTTCAACATCAAGCGAGTCCACGACAGAGGCGTGCTGCTGCTGGTCATGCTGCTTTTCGGAGACGATGATCTCGTCGGGTGAAGAGGAGAAGTTGACCATATCGGGGGAAAGAGGGATACCGCTAGGTTGGTAGGTAGGTGAAAAGGGGAGGCTCTCTGTCCAAACTTGGTTGTTGGAGCTTCCTGTGGGTATTAGCGGAAGATACTGTTCCCTTTGATGATCTAACGACGGACGTAAGGGCAGGCGATTCGCGATTCGACCGTCTTTCCAGCGCTGGAGATACCTCCATCCCAGTTCCGCCATCTTGTCGCAAATCTGTCATATATATAGAGGACGTCAGAGGGTGCTAGCTGGGGGTACCCATGATCGCGCTGGGATCCAGGAACAGGGGAAACTGGTCGGTTTCCCTGCGCCATACGGTGCAGACACTTACCCCATGGGTCTCGCAATCGATGATTCCCCTATTGGTCCAAGACCGCTCGGCTGACGTCGGTAGTGCTTTGTTCTCCCCCCTCTTCTCTTGCTCGGTCCGGTCGTTCCTTGGGAAGGAGCGCTGCGGGAGAACTGGGCGACCGGGTATCTCTGCCGCCTTCCTGAAGGACTAGCTGAGTATAGAACCAGAATTCGCCGGCGTGGAGAGAGCAAGGTGGATGCTGGTCGCCGAGTCAGCACGGCCCCGGACACTTGGCGCGTCGCGAATTCCACAATTAGCTCGGCCTTGCTTTTATTAGACGCCACTGTGGTTCATTGAGTTTGGTAATATACCCGGCTTGCTCCTTATCAGGTCCCGTACCCAGCAGTACAACAGATGATTATCCTGGCCACTGCACCAGGCTGTCCACACAGCTCGGCTAGCAAACCCGAATAAAGCAGAAGTCGCCCACTACTAGGCTACTAGGATCTTCGGATGGCGCCTTGCGCGGTAGGCTCCAATACTATATTCCACAGCAAAGTCAATCTAAACAGTGATATGTAAGGGTGCTGATGCAGTGGGTCGAGCCCGGTACTAGGGTCTTTTGGGACGAAGATTCCAAGTCGGTAGCGTTAACATGGGCATTGATGATGACATATGCATGCATACCAACGACTTGGATCCATCGCTCAAACCGGCTTCCAAGCACCCTCAAGGTCCCATTTCTGCCTCCCTTCCGCAGTCATCAAGTTGATACACACGCCATCGCCTACGTCAAGTAACGTCCATTCTGAATCGGGATCTCCGGAAGCTTTGAACTTGGGGGGGCGAGCGGTCGTTGGAGGTGGCGAGCGATTCGGCGGGTTTCTGAAGAGCTTTTGTCGAGGAAAAACACAGAGAGAAATACGAGATGAGAGATTAGTCCATGATGGTACACCCTGTGAAGACGCTATCACACCCACCCATTCCCGTAGACTCTTTTCCGCTCGACCGACCTAAAGACATCCAGTGGTAAGCTCAAATGGGAACAGTCGAGGAATCCAAAACACTTACAGCGCCTTTACCTCTTGCAGCAACCTGACAAACGACTATCCAGTCCCAATTCGCCCCAACGTCTCTTCCTTCCACTTGAATTCCCTCTCCGCTATCTGTTTGACCTCTTCTACGTTTTCCTCTTCCGAATGCATTGCTCGAAGCTTTTCCAGCCCAGCTTGCCAAGTAGCTCGAGTTTGTCGTAGGGAATATTGAAGGGTCGTGATACGTTCTGGCAGCTGCCGATTTCGCCGTTCTTCTGAACGTTACAGTCTCTGGTACGAAAAGATCATTGGATGTCAGGAACGTGTGTAGTGGCAGTAGATGTGGCGGAGTATTCGCGGGCAATGGCGGTATCACCACTTCTGGTAGTGGACTCGGCAGAGTTCTGAGAGGATCAAATGTCGTGAACCGCGGTTGCCGAAAAGGGGTAGTGGCAGGTTCTTCATTGGCCTTGGGGGTATCGTTCTTCAGATACCAAGCTCGGGCTTTCACTGCTTCGATTTCATCTTCCTTGTCCTTTGAGGTGTGTGTGCTAGAGTCTGATCGGACAGGAGCTGAAAGGTGGAAGGAGCTGGAGGCAAGGGATGGGAGCCGTCTCGCCCCTGCTGTTGCTCGTCTGCTGGTGGCTTGCAGCATTTTCGTGCTCAGATCTATGCCTGTATGGCAGTGGAAGGTCAAGAACCATGACCAACTTGCCCGTCGTAGAATTCAGCCAACTTACCTTCCGCCGATCGCGCCCAGGGTGATCGGTCGAGCGTCGTTCCGGAACATCCATCAACGCATTCATCCCCTTCAGCTGCCATCTCGTCATCTGTTGTTACATCGCTCTCTCCGGCGACACCATGTCAAGCATCACGGGCACCTATGCTTCCCCAAGCAAAATCAACGGGGTCCCGTCCGGTCTCTATCTCGGTCCCAACGGGGATGTTTCCCATCACCATTACTCTCCGCCTGAACATGGCTCGCGTAGCGGTCATACTGCAAAAGACCCGTTTTATCGTGTGGATACCCTCGCACTGAAGAAGCAGCTGCTAGGTGCGATAGGGGAAGAGCGGGCTACGGAATACTGGCAATCTTTGGCGCAGTTTCTCAAGGGAAAGCTGCGAAAGGAAGAGTTCGAGAACCTTGTACAACCGATCTTGAATTCGCATGCCAAACGTAAGGCTTTTTTTTTTGGCTGTATGACGATCCCAAGCTCAAACAGAACCTCTCTAGGCCAACTACACAACCAGCTTATCACAGCGATCATGTACAATGCGGCTTCCACACTGCCTATCGCTTCTACCCCAACACTCCCAACAGATCCTTCTCAAATGTCTACTTCGCAAGGAATGGACGGCCAAACCATCATGAACCCTCTGAAACGTTCGCTTGATGACAGGGACTCTCTAGATGTTCTGGAACCGAAGTCCCGAATACGGCAATGGGTGTTATCCCTGCCTCGGTCCGAGCGGAAGAGAATCAAGGCTCTACAGAATATCGAGGGACGATATGGTTCTAAAGACTGGTGTGAAATGAGTAGAGGCTGGCAGGGGAGAGGAAGGGTACGGTCAACAAGTCAGTTCTACCGGTGTAACCATTATACATCGTGTTTTGCTCATCAGATAGTCTCCTGTTCACGCAGGTACCCCATCGCAAAACGAAATACTTCAGCAAACTGGAAGTCCGCTGTGCATGTCTACGCGTTCAGTGCCTCCTGCGAGTGCCTTGGGGTCCCGCATCGACAATATGGCCAATCTTTACGGCTTACAAGATGGGGTGTCCGAAGAACTTGGGACCTTCATGTCCGTGGCTCTTGATGTGAGTTTCCAGATGTGATCAAGAGTGTGTTCAATGCTGATCTGTCATCTATGACATGCAAAAGTATCACTTAAGCGATATGATCACTTCTGCCATTGAACTCAAAAGACGCAGACGCGCTGAAAGCGTTACTGTGCAGGCGCCAGCCGTGTCAATAGGGGAACAACCGGAAGCTGAAGCCTCGGATAATCTTGGACGATCGTCCGATAACGTTTCCGAATCCCTCCAGCTAGATCTAGACGGCAACAAGATAGAGACGAGAGAGTCACCTCATGGTGACGCTGGAAAGCTGGACGCCTCGGGATCACCATCGCGAGCGAATCCCAGCCAATCGACCAACGCGCCTATGTTGGCTCTAGAGACATCATTAATGAATGAGCACGAAATGCCATCAACCGCAATCCTTAATCTATCAGATCTCGAAGATTTCTTCACCGTCGCCTCGCATATCCATCCACACCTTGGTTCTGCCACATACCGCTTGCGGAACGGTCTCGCCAGAGCGGTCGAGGAACAAGAAAACTTAGCTGAACAATTGACAAAGACAAAACCGACGGAGCACAACGGCGAACCGGAAGATTCGCAAAGTGTTCCTCCTAGTCGTCCACCAAGCGCTGCTGGAGTATCTCCAGCAGTACCACCCAGCTCGGGCACGAATTCGCAGTCCGTCACTCGTGCGACCACGCCGTCGTCGATTCATCGAAAAGGAGCTCCGACATCACTAGTGCTATCCAATATCCCCAGAATCGAGGTCAATCTGGCAACTCCCGGAAAGTCTGGCCCTGTTACGACATCCGTTGGCCAAGGGTCCAACAGCCCCGCACCCAACTCGCCTCGTTTACCAGTCACCGGTCCTGGTGGTATTGTTGTCTCCAGAAACTCCCGAAGCACACTTCATAATCCGACAGAAATCTTTCGGCTGGAGATGGAAGCTCGAGGAATACTCAAGTCTATGGATCGAGCAGCAGGTGTTCAGAGTGGAACGCAGGGTACGCATGCCGATGGGTATGATGTTTCCGAGCGGCAGCAGCACGGTCACCATTGGAATTATGTGGATCCTGCAGTCATTTTGAAAGACATTTTGGGTTAACATTTGCATTATGTCTGCCAGAGTAGTTGTATCTATGTAGCGCAGTAGTATACGTTTGCTATACCGGCGGACAGCTAGTTGAGTATATTATATTTTCGGATACAGCAATTGGGCTCAGCAATGATGACATGAATGAATGCTTTCACAGACAAGTTATATAGCTAAATAGTGACCTTGCATCGGAGTTTATAAATATGCTTCAGCAGTAGGACTGCTACGGCAATCAGAGCCGTGATTCAAAGATTTATGGAGAAATACCGAATAGATAGAAATTGCATGTGATATATATACAGTATGAGAAGAAAATCTATCGATCGCAACGAAAGCACAGGCAGTCAGCATACTATACGTCGGAACAATTCACAGAAGAAACAGAAGAGCGATAGATTCAGACATCCAAGGAAGAAATTGGCCCTCAACTTGCGTCCACCCAACACCAACCTCAACCCTATCGCTCGCGCCCGAAAGCGGCCTCCAAGCCAAACACTGACAGGCTCAAGCGGAACGTTGCACCGGGAACAATACAAGCCAGACGTCTAATAGATGGGTTCGTTCGACGCCAGCGTTCTTGCTCAACCGGGAAGAGGTCCCACGAACCCTTCGCGCCAGGTTCGACAAGGTGGAAAAGACAACAAAGGAGGCTGAAATGTTGGGCTCCCGAGAGACTTGCGGGACATTATTCGGTGGAAACTGCGTATGGTTTTGTCAAAGACAAGTTTCATCATAAAAGAGGGGATAGGAAGGGAATAGTGGGTTGGGATGCTAGATTGAAAACAAGTATTCACCTTTTACCTTTAGATGCGGGAGCCTGCCTTTCCACACGCAAGAGACCTATTGAAAAATGAGAGATCTGATTGAAAGGATATCAATCAGCAACCGCTCCTTTTATTATGTATCAAATCAAACAGGAGACGGTATCAAGAGAAGAGATTCAGACAAAAGCGCTGGCAAAAGCATAAAAGAGACCTCCCTGTTACAGGAGGCCTTTCGCGTGTAACACTCCAGCGACGGAGCGACGCATTTACTCTATTTCGCCATGGTCGATACGACGGGGAGAGAAAAGGTAGAAGGTCATCATGATAGAGGGGGAGGGGGAGGGGAAGGAAGTAGGAGGGTGAATGGCTAGCAACACTCACGTTATGAATATGGCTGTTGGATAGCTGACTGAACCGGTAGTGCAGGAGTGCTGGGTGGAAATGCGATCAACTGTTCGTTGCCGGCGAACAACTGCAACTGAATGACGGTTCGAACAACCTCTTATATCGACATGGCCACCTCGCCTTGGTAGATTCCCCGAAATTTCTCGATACACCCAAAGCCGGGCACGTGACTTCAGAAAGATTAAGCGGCGGCTGTTTGCGCTTATTGTAGGCGCCGTGGCATCTTAGGCGCGCAAATACGTAATACGGAGTTCTCCGTCATCAGCGACCTCCACCTTGGCTGAAGACACCTTTTGCCGATCTTGTCTCGCTTGGTGTTCCTCAAATGTCAAGGCATCCAGGTATATGGTGTTGTGGCAGCAGAGTCGCCTCCAGGGAGACCATGTCTGAGCTGATTGAAACAACACTGCTCAACTTCACCTCGGACAGAGAATAAACGCGCAATGGGGGACCATCAAAGCGATCCCGCAGGAGAGGTTCCGGTCATCTCCCTTCCCACTGACCTATATCTACCGATACTTGACAACGTTGAGGACAAATCCCTGCTTGCAAAAGTTTGTCTTGTCGATCGCTTGTTCTTGGAAATGGCGAGGGAGGAATTGTACGACTTTGTCTGGGTGAGGCCATGTACGTGCCGCTGTGCGCTCTACTAGATCGTATACTGAGCAACCGCTAACGATACTTACAGGGGAATCGGGAGCTGATCCAAAGGTTCATATATCCGCTTCAAGATATGAAAGCATCAAATAACGAACCTTCTTTCGCTAGTTTCGACTGCTGTTCCGGACGCTGAATGAGAATGCACAGATAGCAGAATTGGTGCACAAACTGGGTCAGTGCGAATAGCTTTGCAAGCGTAACAGGCCAAAATTTAACGGCCGTTCCTCCCAGATATACGATATTATCCGCTCGCATCGGGCATCGTCACATGGGAGGATTTCTGTGTCAGAGCATTGAGGAACATGACCAACTTGGAATCGGTTACTTGGACCGTGAGTCCTGCTCCTCAACGTTTTCCAGCTAATACTAACATTCCGGGCAGCGTAATAAAACTCTTCGAAGTTCTATGCTTGAAGCCATCGCTTCGTTGAAAAGTCTCACCAAGCTTGAAATCAATGGGAATTCCAAATGGGCGTATGATCCAATATTGCTCAACAACCTGGAAAGATTACAGGAACTGCGGATCATCTTGCCAGATCGAAAGGTGGCGGAGAATTTGAAAACGCTGCTCAAATCGCGATCAGAAAGTTTGCAAGGCGATGGGGAAGGCAATATAATAACAAGAAAATCCGGCCTTCAAGTTCTCGAGCTCATCAGCCAAGATTCAAGATGGGTGAATGACCAGCTTATGCAAGACGTCGCGCCTTATCTCGGAAATCTGCGCGTGTTCAAACTTTGGGGCTGCGTCCATATCGGTCCGCGAGGCTACTTCCAGGTCCTTCGAGCCGCCCAAGATACCCTCGAAGAGTTGGCGTTGGAAGGAGTCGGATGGGTGAGTAGAGTATCAGAGAATGTCCTAATGTAGCAGCGTCCTTACACTCATGTCGCTCGAACAGGGAGACGAGCTCGACCTACTGGATGAAGCCCTGTATCTCGAGCGCGAATCGCCACTCACCATGGATATCTGTCTACAGCGACTTCAATACCTGTCAGCCAGCGAGACTGCCTTTCATCGTCTAACCCTTGCAGACAAGAGTCGTCAAGAACAGGCCAACGTAATGAATGCTATCCAGAACGCATTCGGTCGAACGCGCGTTACACATCATCAAGGGAATGCAAACGGAGATCAGCATGCAACGGAACAACCTGATGCTGCGTTCGACTGGAATGCCGTGCAACGACACAGCTTTTACCCCCACTTGGGGAACATTCTTTTCTTCCGCCTACTCTTTCCGCTATACATATCTCTGGCAATAAAGAAGAAGGTGGCGGAGTGCTCCCCGGTGACACCGCTTCGCATCTTGTGCTATCGGTCGCAGAGATGTGGAAACCGCACGTCAAGCGCTTCTGGCTATCAAATTATTTGCTGACCATCAGAGATCTTGCGGTCATCTCGGAGCAGTTGCCCATGCTCGATACCTTGATGTTGCGCATGTCCGAATCCAGAAAAGATGTGAGTATGCTGCTAATCCTTGTTGTTTGTGTGCAGATACATTATAGATGACGAACTGATGGTTTCTTAACTCTTTATATTAGCCCAAGTGGATTGCCACGTATCTTGCTCGAATGCCGAAACTCAGGGTGTTCCACTTGCAGACTTCGGAAAGACGACCAGAAGAGGAAGTGTACAGCATGGCGGATCTCACCACGTTGGCAGAGCACTGTGGGGACAATCTCGCCCAGATAGGATGGGCTAACAGGGTTTACCATGTCCGAAGAAGAAAAGTAATGATTAAGTCGGAGACCGTTGCACATTCTGGTCAACTCCGACAACGAGGATGGCGACAATTCGGAAACGACTGGGAACAGGTCATGGAAATAGAGGAGCAAGAGGAAGTTTACCTCGATCCTTGGCAGGCAGGGACAGGTTCTATCCCCGAGGTATTCCAAGTGTGGAGAGCCTGAGTTGTATCGCACAACCTGTAATCATACAGCCCTTGTACTCGAGCAACATGGCTTCCCTCCACGCATTCACATGACCATTACGCTTCATTCATCTAACTGCCGGGAAACATGACTCTGGCCATGCGCGAGAACCTGCCGGACGCATATACGAGGGTCGCTAGTGACATTCCTTGCAAACATCTTTCGTGAAATATCGCTACCATTCCAGTATTTGCGGTAGATGCTCAGATTCGGGTTCCGGGAGCTCAAACAAACGAATGCATCGTGCAATATATTGCGGTCCAAATTTCGTTCAGATGCTAAATGCCCCTACGTATGCCATCAAGGAAAGTATATATACAGATTGGCAAGTATGCAGAGTCGTTTAGAACCTGAGCTTGGTGAAGACTATGGAAGAGACCGAATCAGCAAGCATTCCCGACAATGGAGCATCCATCTACACGTACACCATCGGTTGGCACCTCGAGCGTATCGCTCCTCCAAGTGCTTCTTGATGGCCTTCTTGGCATCCTCTCGCTGAGTGGGCTCCTTGAAGGTCTCGGCGGTAACGGATCCCTTCAAGCTTTCGAGCTCGAGAGCGTATCGAGTAGGAAGCAAGTGGGCGTAGTTGACGACCTTGATGAAAGGCTTGACCTTGGATCGCTTGGCGATTCGCTTAGGACCCATCGACTTGTTGACCTTCAAGGGGTACCTGTTACATCAACCAGAGCCGTCAGCTACCTCGGCTAGATCGGGCGACGGAAAATTCCTAGTTGCGGTACTAACTTTTCGATACCAGCAACGATGGCGTGAGGGTAAGGTCGTTCCTTGGTTCCCTCGTCAACCTGCTTGATGACGACGACCTTCTTACCGGCCTGTCGACCTGAGAGGACGACGGCGACCTTTCCGGGCTTGTAGACTGTTCGAAGAAGGCAACACGGTCAGCCGACAGTTCTATCCCATTCCTTCCTCAATTCATTATTCCCCGGGATTCTTCGATGCATCCAACCTGAACCATCCACCACGAACAATCCGATTCTACACCCCACGCAGCAAGTTGCCCAGTTCTCCATTCGTGACGTTGTTCAGCATTGATGATGTCGATGGCCCGAGGCCTAATGAAGGTCCGTGATGTCGACGGAAGTTCGGCTCGCAGTCGTAGACGCCGTTGTAAAATTATACGTTGCAGGGCGAACACTGTCTTCCCCTTTCCAGCTTTCCAGAGCAGCTACCCATCCAACCTAAATCTTCCTCTCCCTCCGTTCTCCCATCTGTCGTTTGCTCATTCTCCCATTGACCTGACTGCTTCGAAGAACCCCGCTGAACCCTCGTCCAATCAAACTTGACACTCACTCTTAGGCATCTACGTGAAGATGAATTGGACAATCTTCAGCACAACAGTGATGACTCTGTGACTCTGATCACACTCACCTTGATAAAATCTTCCCTTTTTGATGGTGTCGTGGGTAAGCCGTTACACACCTGTTCCCGCGTGCAACTAGAAACAGCTCAACTCACTGTTGTCAAGTCGTCTCTCGCCGTCACCGGTGGCAGCTCCGCTGGCGATGGTGCTACCGAACCAGAATGCCAGGCTGTAGGGCGCGGTAGGAGACCCTGCGGATTCTCGCGTTGCGCTCCGCTTAAGTTATCAGAAAAAAGAAGCGCGAGGAAGTCGAAACTTCTTTTGAGGACCAATCGAAGGGTGGCCGCAAAAGATCGAAGAGCAAGGTGCCGGGTGGAGATGAGCCGTTTGTTGTCCTGTTTCACTCAATGCTGTCGTTTCAGCTTGAAACGGAGCGCGATGGCGGCACTACACTCTGCTTGATTGGCGCCAGTCTTGGCATCTCTCACGCTCAATCATACAATACAGTGCTTCCGCATGTCCTCTCATATGCTTGGTCTGGTTACGGGTCGATCATAAGTAGCACTCTTACGATACGTTTGGGTTTGGGTTTGATTATGCCTTGCGGCGCAACCACTGCACGTATACTGCAACATTTACGTTTTGGTTTCATCGCTGTTGTTAGCTGGCAACGCGACAGAGTTCTCAAGTATGCCACCCTTGAGAAGCAATTTTCCCACCAATACCCCGGTACGTTGTCCACCGAAACAGCTTTGATCCAATTCAGGACATATGTGCTAGTCAGTAAGCCCGAAACGGAACGGATGTGCCTTGCGAGGCGTAATCCTGAAGTGTGCTTAACAATATGGCAGGCGGCGTCCGCGCCTGGTCTGATTCGATGCATTCCGAGGGTCACGAACTAAACAGCGGTAGTTATCACACTTGAGCGGGTGTGCGAGAGTCCATAACGATGAGAGGCGCTCCGCTGCAGCGGAGATATGTATGAAGCCATGGTTAGCGTTCATGGAGAGTGATACACGTTCTAAGCATTTTGTTCCTGGAACCCGACATTGGCATACTTCGACGTTGTTAAGGAGGTAATATGCATACGAAGCATGTGACTGTACGACCTGCAATGACCTCTTCATCGCTTATACTGAACTATGGATGCAAACCATCTAGTATGATCATGCTGCGCGACCCTCTCTATTTGTTTATTTCTCTACAGTCGATAGAAGTAGACTACGTTATAGTGGGCAGAGAGGTGATGCGCACGGGAACTTGCTCTTTGCGCAGATGATCCTTGACATCATCCAGAGGCACCTCCCTTCTGTGGAAAATACCTGCTGCCAACCCTGCCTCGACCCCTGTCTCTTTGAACAGCTCGCTAAAGTGTTCAACCCTGCCCGCACCGGAACTCGCAACAACGGGAATCGACACACTCTTCTTGACGAGCTTGATGAGGTCGAGATCGAAACCCTTGCCGGACCCATCCCTATCGACAGAGTTGAGCAAGACTTCACCCGCGCCAAGTCTTTCCACCCCTTGAGCTAGTTGAATGACGTCGATGTCACGCACTTCTCGACCGCCTCTAATGGTGCACTGATACCACCATGCCTTGCCGCGTTCTTCTTCCTTGGTAGACGAGGTCGCGTGATCGCCGAGAATGACACATGGCAAGTGCTGGGCCGGCACCTTGCTTCGCCAGTCAGGGTCGGAAGTGTCGATATAGACTCGTTTCGGGTCGATGGAAACCACAACCGCCTGTGAACCATATCCTTGAGCGATCGTCTCGATACCAGTCTTGCCCGTCAACGCTTTTTCGCCTTTTGACTCCCGTTCCAACATCTCCTCTACAGCAACGACTGCTTCTGAACCAATAGACACCTTATCCGCTCCTGCACGGAAATAAGCGCCAGCGACTTCCAGCGCCGAGTGAACGGTTCCATCCGGATCTATTGTGTCCTTGATCCCGCCACCGACAGTCAGCGGGACAAATACTGTCTCAGCTGCAGCTTCGACAACCTTCAACATGGGTTGATCCTGCAAAGCGGAATTTCGGAAAGACGTAATGTTGAGGAAACAAATCTCGTCTGCTGATTCGTGATAATACCGCCGAGCGAGATCAACGGGTTTGCCCAAATTTCGGACATCCCCCTTGCCTGCCTCATCCGCCTTTTCTCGCACGTCGTATTGATCGCCTTTGGTGACAACCAAATCTCCCTGATCATTGGACCGAACATCCAGACAGGCAACAATTCGTTTCGTTAATCCGCGACGTTTGCGAGATTGTTTTTCCTGTTCAGTGATCCACTGCGAGCGCTTTGAAACTTCCGACGGATCCACAACACCACCCAGCTCCTTGGGCGAGGCTTCGAGCCAACGCCTCAAGAGATCTAAGCCTGCTGGACCCGATTTTTCCGGGTGGAACTGAGTGCCGAAGACGTTGCCGAGTCGAACGGTGGATACGAATTCCTCTGACCCGTACCGCGACAGTGTGTGTACGTACGGGGCTAGAGGACTCGTTTCCGGATTCTGAGTTGATGTTGAATCCTCGTAGAGCATTCTGAAAGAGTGGACAAAGTAGTATTCCTCCTCGTCCATCATCAAAGGCTTTTTGCCCTCTGGTTCTTGCCAACACCGCCACACCCCGTTCCATCCTATATGAGGCACGCTCTTGATCCCTGATCCATCTTCCGCTTGGGAATCGTGAGGATTGAATTTGCTAACTTTACCAGGAATGATACCAAGGCCGGCGATTTCCGGTGACTCGTCGGAAGCTTCGAAGAGGGCCTGCATACCGATACAGATACCAAAGTAGGGTTTTCCGCTCCGAATGTACTTGAGTAGCGGTTCAAGTAGGTTCGTTTCCTTTAGTGATGTCATAGCATGACCAAACGCACCGACTCCGGGAAAGAGCAGTTTCTGAGGGGCAAATTTCAAAGAAGTTATGCGCATGCTTCTTGCTCCATTACTGCAGCGACTACATACCTCGGCTTTCTCCAAGTCCGACGCATCCTTCACCCATTCGAATTCGTATCCCAACTTGTTGATGGAATTCGCCAAGGACCGTACATTTCCTGCCCCATAGTCGAGCAAGTATAGTTTCGGCTTTTCGGATTTGGTTGAGCCTTGAGGTAGCTCCAGGTCGGGAACGGGTAGGGTCGTCATGATGTGCAAGTTGTCTGCTATGACTTTCGCTCCTGTTGTTCGGCAAGATGCCAGTATGCACTACTTTATATGTGGCCACAGCTAGGACTATGAACAAATGAGTTTCAAGTGTGAGTCATTAAGGTAAAGGCGTTGACTGGAAATTCAGGGCGATCGGGCCGGGTATTCAGTGACGTGTTTATGTTCGGCCCGCGTGCTATAAACATGAGGCCGGTTTCATCCCGAAACGCTACCCGTAATCCAACAGCTGTCGCTTCCAAACGTCGGATCTTCAGCCCATCAGCGATCTAGTTAGCTTTCTGGTTCTATTCGTCGGAGCTCTTCTCTCCTGGAAATAAGGCTTTCATACCCTGCAACGCCCTTGCTTGTCGACAAACGTGTGCTTCCAACCAAGATGAACATAGATTCAGCCATCCGCTCTTCCACCTCGGACGATTGGGAATATCTCGCGGAAGGCGGAGCTCATCTGGTCTTTGCTTATCGTGGACCATCTCCTTTCCTGAAAAGCAAGGTCATGAGAGTACGTAAGGATCGATTAAGCGGAGCCCCTGAGGTTCAACAGCAGGATACTTCGTACGACGTCGCTCGCGATTACCTTTCCCATCGAATTATGCCGTCACTCGTGCCCCCCGATATCTTACCCACCGAAGGCAGATTCACTGTAAACAAGAAATGGATACAAAAGCTACTGGATAGCAGCAACGATGCGCGTCCCGCGTCCCGTTTGTCGTCCAGCAACGTTCCGCCAGTAAAAAGTAATTCCAATACCCTCAATAACGACGTCATTGAGGTTTCGCTTGTCGAAAACTTGCTAGGCGGGGAGAGCGATCTGGCTGTGGAAATCAAGGTGAGAATGGGTGGTGTCGCACAAACACACAGCACTGTCACTTCATAACTCAAGATGATTGCTATTCTTCACTCTTCCTCCTTTACGCTTCAGCCGAAATGCGGTTTCCTCCCTGCCTCTCGCTTTCTATCCAAAGCTTCCCAACCTATCAAAACAACTCGATGTCGCTTCTGTCTGCATCGCTATCTAAGAGCGACTGAACACCGGCAAGAGCAGGCTGATACAGGACATAATGACGGGCAAGCTGTGCCCTGCCCAGAACGAGACGTCGAAGAATACCTCATAGATCGAAGACACCGCCGTCAAGGTATTCAATGGGATTACTGCCCTTTGGACCTATATTCCTTAGATAGGCGTAGGAGACTTCACGCCGTTAGAGAGCTATACAGTTCATGGCAATCGACTGGCGGAGAGGGAAACAACATGAGACTATATGCGTCCGGAAGTGCGATTCGACCGGCCACTTATCTCTTTGACACATCATCTCGCATAGGTTCGACTCCTGGTGTCAACCCAACAGCAAGTAGGAATCATGACGATACTTCCCCTGACAATGCGACTGGAAGAACCGGGTTGACACTACCTGACGAGCTGAGAGATCAGCTTTGTGAAGCGATTGTGAACGCTTTAGACGATACCCGCGTACTGCCACTCTTGAAAGCCTTGCAGCAGGAATTCGATCCTATCGGAATCGAAGGTCTGGCACAGATCGCCAAGGATCATCATGAATGCGAGGGAGGAGAAATACTTTCCCAGCCCCAACACCAAGTTACAACGAACGTGTTTTCAGATTCGCTCTTGGGTGATCCTAGTTCAGCCGAACTCGAGGCAGTGCAGCAGTTCTGGCTTTCCGCCCAATCAAGAAGGCCCATATCATCAGAAAAGCCGGATGAAGGGGAAAAAGAAACTGAAGCCGAGCCTCAGCTTCCTTTGCCAACCGATCTCCGCACGCTGTTGGTCCGCCACGGCATCTCAGCAATATTCAAGGACTGCTCGATTATCATTCGTTTCCCAGGAGCTCTGCGGAATCATCAACCAGGCTCTGACGCTCTGGCTTTCGAACTCGTCAACAGCCCAAGCGCAATATTGAAGATCATCGACCTCGATCTCAAGCCTCTGAAAAAGGCAAACAAGTGGTATGAACTCGATGACCGGATATGGCGGAATGCTTTGCAGCCGGATTTTTGCGGGGTTCACCCGCTCCTGCAGCGGCTCTGTGTATCATAAGCAGTAAGGATTGACTTGTACCGAATGCGATTCCAGCCTGCCAGGCTTGCTTTTATCCCCTGTCATAACGCTACATGAACTATACCGTTGATACCAACAATCTTCACTCCTATCCCGCTCATCCGGTGTTCTACTGTCTTACCCATTTCTGGAGGAGGAACGCGACCATTCGTAATGAATGGATGTTTTCCCGCAGAATTATGCATGCAGAAGGAAGCAGAAGCTCCCGACATTCAAACTGCAATCAGTGAGTATCATGCACCGCCTATGTGAGCGGTTTAATCCTCAACCTTCTTAAGAAGGACTGCAAAACATGTCGTGATTTCGTAGATGTTATATTGTGTTTATTCTTTAGATGATGCAGATTTACATCTATTCTGCCCTTTTGGGCATTGATTTCAGTTGCCGCTTGTTTGGCTTCCCATTTATTCCCAATTAATCCCGATCCTCAATGGCTTTGCCCGTTACTTCAGCGTCCATAGCAGCTCGAGGAACACCAACGATCTACAGCAAGGTCATTAGCATGAGAAGAAATCATAGTCCCGGAGTAAACGCATGAACATACTTCTGCTTGGTGAAGAGACTGCTCGATTTCAGCAGCAGGAATATCCTCCGCGAATCGGCCTTCATCCGCAGCCTCCATGGTGCCTTCAGCGGCACCTCCGCTGGAAGATGAAGACGACGAGTTGTCTCCTTTTCCTTGGCCTTCCTTTTCTTCGTTCATTGCCGCTCGAGGAACACCAATGGACTGGAAAAGCGAAACCAGTTCAGATTCAAAAGCAGTTCCACGCGGATGAGTAAACGGGAGTGACCTTACCTCTGCGCGGTGCAAACTATCTTCAATCTCCTTCGCAGGGATATCTTCGGCCTTTCGGCCCTCATCGGCGGCCTCCATAGGGGTAGAGCTCTCTTCCGAGGAAGAGGACGATGAAGACGATTGTCCGCCTGAAACGGGTTTTTCGGATTTCTCTTCTCCGGGAACAGCGTCCTTTTCCTGCGCTACGCCTTCTTTTCGGCCTGCAATGCCCTTGTCAACCTTGTAGGCTGACTGAGTTAGAATAATGAGTAATTGAGTTAGGATCTAGAGCTCGACCACAACTGTCCTGCACTGACAACTCACAGTTTTGGTGTTGGCATCCTCGGGGACTTTGCTTTCATTTGTCTCGTCATGGAATTCCTTCATATGAGTAGTGCCCTTGTGCGCTGCTTGATGGGCAGGGGAAGAATCACCGCCGCTCATCAAAAGGTATGCGGCTGTGGCACCGAACACGACGGCTGAACCCATAGCCCAAGTAGCATCGGAGGACTTGCTGCCGTGGTTTGACGACGTTGACGCCCATCGCTGAGCAGGGGCAACTCGGACGACTCGGGCTGACCGAGGGACGGCGGATCGAAGGACGGATCGGAACATGTTCTGGCTGTGGAAGGAGGAGATGTAGAGAGCAAGTCCTAGACGATACCTTATGCCCTTCTCAACAAGTGTATAAAACGGTCAGCCAGGCCGGAACTGTGATTCGCCTGACGGGGTGCTGCGTCATTCAGTACCCGGCAGTTTTACCCCGGACGCACCGATCCACAATGACGTATTGAGAACATATTGAGGTAGCTATTGAGCTATGTGTTCAAGTTCGCAATAGAGAAAGTAGAGACTAGACTGAGTATATACAACGAGTGTCCGTGGAGGAAGGATTTACTGTATGTGTCGCTAGATCTGTATACGAAAGCCTGATTCCTACAGGCACTTCCTGACGAAAGCACCCATACGTAGGGATTGGCAAGGCAAAGGTATACGAACCGTAAAACAGCCGAATAGTGTGTTAGGCGTAATCTAGGATTTGATGCCCTTGAAGCCAGCTAAAGCTCGGTCAACGTTCTGATCTCGAGGTACTTGACCCCTCCTTCCCCCGCAACGGTACCGAAGCCGCCTTCAAGCTCTTTTCGGCAAACCTGCAATATCAACGACGGAAACACGTGGTGCGCACAGGCATGCATTCATTGTCAATCTCTCACTCCAACGTTTACATCAGGCTGTGAAACGTACCGGACAAGACCCTGTCAGTAGTCGGCCCCTCAGCGACGGTCTTGATCTCTCCAACTCCATTTCCTTCTTGGTCCTTCGCCTTCCATGTAGAGGACGAGAAACAGGATACTGTCCAACAGGATTCGGTCGTTTCCCGTCTCTTATCGCTTGTGATTTGAGAGTATCAAACAGGCATTTGCCACACACTAAGAAGGGATTGTAGTTTTAGTGTGGGGAATAAGGGCCATCATAAGGTAAAAATAAGCGTCCAGGAGGAAGAACGTCTTACTGATATGACCGCAAGGCGTCAACACAGCTTGCGCCGGTGGCATGAAACAGATGGGGCATTCTGCACGTATTCAACATACAAGAGTTGAGGTAGTTAGTCTCTCTTCACCTTCCTATTCCATCAAAAGGCGCGACAACTCACCAAAGGAAGCTAAGAGATTCTCGGAAGGTTCACCTGGTGCCGCCACAGCGATAGCTCTCCCTTTGCCCTTTACGGAATCTAATGGATATTGATTACCGCCGCGATCCTTCGCTTCTTTGACAATTTTGAGACCCTTTGTTGTTTGTACAGGCGAAACGATCTCAAACCCATCCATGTCCTCATCATCCAGACCGCCTGCCAACGCATTAACCTGTATTTCTTCGATGTCTTCCGACGTTCGCACCACTGTATCGCGTAGCGGGACGCTTCCCGATTCTAGCTCCGAATCTTCCAAAATCTCAAACTGTTGCACTTCGGACTCTGAGGCGGCGTCCGCGTTCACGGTCATTGTATCTGTCTTGTCTTCGTCTGTTTCCTGAACAATTTCGTTTGCTGCTGAAGCGGAAATCGTTCCTCCGGGTAGATTTTCATCGGATGATTCTGCCTCAAAATCGTTGATGGTTGGAGGTCGAGGAGATGGATGATTGGTACGGATGTTGGAGGTACTTGGGATTATAACAGGTCTAGTCGTATACGATGGGCCTCTTGACATTGCCGAGGTGTTTGACCTTTCTTCGCTTTCTGTATTCGGACCTGTGCGAGCCCGCTTCCGTGGACCAGCTGACGCTTCTGGCCTCTGGCTCCGGCCTGATCGACAATCCGACGAAGTTGAACCTTGGCCATCATCGCTGTTTTGCCTGTCGCCAGTACGCTTTCTTTCGAATGCTCGAACCCCGCTTCCCGATCCACTTCCAGAAGCGTTTCCTATCGTACCGATTACGTCCGAAAGGGTAGCGGTACTTGATCTAGACGAATGGCTCCCATCGCGCAGTCGACGACGAGGAGCGATAGAAGCTGTGGCGATAAGTGGTCGAGGAGCATCAGGCGGAGAAACGGAGGCTGTCAGATCGATCACCCTGCCTCTGCCCCGACGTGTTTCCATTCTTGGTGTCGGCTATAAAATTTTGTAGAGATGCTCGCCACTTGGGATGTCGCTCTTATCACATGCACTATGTCGGTAGATGGAATCGTGAATCAAGGTGTGTCTATGGTCGAGAAGGCGTAACAGTCCTTTCGCCTCTTGCGGCTTTGCTTTACTGGACCTTCTGAATGGATCGACGCCTTTCTGATAGGATTGAGCCTTCTCAGGCCCTCTGAGGGAGTAGAAATGTATCACTAATGGGGCAACGCTTGTGCTGGTCGGATATGTGGCAAGCTGGAATAAATTCAGATTGAGTGTGATGGGTGATGGATTGCTCCCAGGTATAATATAACCGACTTACGAGCGACTGGGCGCACAAGGTGGAGGTTCCCACGCACTTAATTACTGGCGTCCTCGCTCGAGCTCATCAACCCCTCCGTCCAGTTAAATCTCCAATTCCCCTCAACAACTGACCCCTCTTGTGCGGCCTTTTCCAACATTCATAGTTCCAATGGCCGGCCGTGCCGGTATAATATTTTCATAAATCCTTTTGATTGTTAAGCGAGCATCCACGACTCGAGAGCAGTGCCCGCCACCTGACGCGACACTGCTGGTGACACACGTATAACAGACATAGTCAGGTGTTCTTGACTACACAAGTGAACAGGGGTAGCCAATGCTCGATATACGAGCACAAGTCGGTAACGAGATGTTGCTTTTAGAGCAAGTCTCACTAGTGCGCAGTACCGAATTACAATGCATGCAATGGTTTCGTTGGTGCGGAATCTCATTATCTCTTCACAACTATCGTGCCCGATGCTGGTAAACACTTGTTCCATCATGGCTGCCCCGTACGTCCTTCGAAGCTATAAATCATTCCTCCTCCTTGTCATTTTCGTTGTCATCATCGTCTTCGTCGTCATC
Organism: Naganishia cerealis; assembly: GCA_030039265.1. NCBI lineage: Eukaryota > Fungi > Basidiomycota > Tremellomycetes > Filobasidiales > Filobasidiaceae > Naganishia > Naganishia cerealis. The sequence goes on from JASBWR010000086.1 coordinate 79,476, forward strand.
ATCCGAAGAAGAGGAATCCGATAAATCTGCCATAGCTGCACGCTGCTTCCACTCCTGTGCGGCCTGGAAGAATTTGAACGAAGCAGGATTGGCTTCCCTCTCGTCGTCGGCAAACACCATATCGTAATCTGAAGAGCGAAGGATTAGCAAAATTCGATTTAAACAGGTCGATAAAGCTTTCCACTCACATTCTTCCAAGCCTGAACCGTCTTCTGCTTGTCTCCACTTCTTCATTACCTTCGGCATCAAAGTCTGGACCTTTGCTAAAGATTCCTCGTCACCATGCTCCTGCTCGAAAGATTTCCAAGCTTCCAGCAATACCACTCGCTACGGGATTGAAGGACAGTTTTAGTATTGGCGGTATTGTATTGGGTATCCGCGAATTCATTATTGCGTCACTCACGTTTTCCTTCTCCCCTCGCGATTTAAGATCCTTATAACCGCGTTCGAACACAGCTCGTGCTTTCTCCGGACTTCCCGGGTCGACCTCGACTTCTTCGTCCTCGTCTTCGGCATCTCCACCAAGAGTGGACGCCTCCATGAGGGCGTACGAAATATATACCTACGAGCAGCGGGTTAGCCAATATGTTGGACGAGGGAGCGGAAGAAACCCGTGCATGTACCTTGACATGGCCCGTACGCTCGAGAAGTCGTTCATACAGATGCCTGGTTCTCTCTCGTTCGCCCTGTGCGGCTTCAAAGTCGATGAATGCCTGTGGAAATATGAGTTGTAAGATACCGCGATGGACGTGTTCAGTGATCATTAAGCTAAGCTTACCTTCCACACAACTTCTGGCATATCCAGAGGTTGTTGAACGGCCAACTCGTAAATGGCCCGCGCACGATCGATATCACCCAGTTCTGATTCCAATGTTGTCCATTGAATCCAAGCTTGACCTAGACTAGGATCGTACTAAGAAAACAGAAGATAGTCAATAACAGATTTGCTAGCAGGTGTGCAGCTTGACTTTTCGTACCTCTAGGAACTTTTGATAGAGTGTCCTGCACCTATCGAATTCTCTAAGCTGGATCTCCATCTGAATGTAATTATTGAATAGCTTCGGCTTCGGACACATGCCAATTGCCGTTCCGAGGACCTTTCTCGCGGCTGTTAAATCTAATCGTCGGATCTCGAAGAGCGCATAGGCAGTCCAGAGCTAGAAAAACAACAGACATGCAATGATGTTAGCTGAGAAGATCTACGGCGGATGCGGAGTCATATTACCTTTGCAAATGTGAATTGTTTATGTGGCACCAGCTTGATTGCTGCCTTGTAGATATCGCGCACCCGGTCATAATCCTGAGTATCAATTTCTTCGAATACTGCGTACTGCAACCATACTGTGAAGTTTACGAGAGTCAGTGTTGTGCGCTGAATCCGGTAGCGGAATCAATGCCTCAGTTAATCCTTACAATACTAGAGGACAAAGACAACAAATAAAACAGTCATGAGCATCAATGGACAATTACTGTATTGCGCGAGGAAGTCAGGAGCTTACGATATATCTCCTCCAAAACCTATGGTGCCGAATACGCGTAAGTTACGACCGTATTTCTCCTCAGGGAAATATTTGCACGCACCTTTTCTCTGTAGCTGGCGGAACGTTTGCAACAGCTCGCTCATAGACCTCTCTAACCCGATCTGGTTTCGCATCTTGCCCATCATCTTTATCCGCACGATACGCATCTTCCTCCAGCCGAGCCAAGGAGAACCATGCATCGTAATTCGTAGGGTCATGAGCTAATTCCTCTTCATACTGTATTCGTCGTTTCCCCAAGACAGTAGATTCCACCCCAGCGCGATCGCCATCTACGTGAGTGATAGATAAGTTTAGTTGCGTTCCTGTGAGCTGTGTCAAGCAGCAACTCACGCTGCTTCTCAAACCTGGTGTATGCAGTGTACACTAATGGGCGCAAAATAAGCATGATTTCTAGATACCTGTTGCCGAAGTTACTTACAATTGATAGATTTGGATCGTGGTAGTCGCGCCAAAGCAAACTATTGGAGAGTAGAACGATAAGTTAACTGTCCACCCAACGTAAGAAGCCAAACTGTGAGGCTCACCTTATATATCGTTCGGGCGCGATCAAACTCTTTCAACCTAGTCTCCATTCGCGCAAACGCACCAAAGACACCTTGAGCCTTATCAATCTCGTCTTCCCCATCACCGAAAAATTCCAATGCAGTCTGGAACACTTCCCGGGCTTTATCGACCTTTCCGCGATCCTCTTCGAATTTGGCCCAAGCTACCCAGTTCTTCGGAATTGGTCGACAGCCGATCCATCGTTCGTAGATTCCTGACGCACGATCGAGTTCCTGGTATCTGATCTCGAGTTTGATGTACGCGAGCCACGCCTTGTCATCGGGTTCCCAGGTCATCCATCGCTCGAAGACCTGCCTTGCTCCAGGTACGTTCATCAACAATTCCTCCAAGTATACATACTTGTACCACAGCTGATCGACTCGAGGCAACAGTGTAACAGCCCTGTCGAATACGTTCCGAGCATGTTGAACGTTCCTCGCTTTGAGTTCCACCTCGGAGTACTTGAGCCAGAGGTCTACCGATCTGGCATCCACGTCCAATGCTCTTTCAAAGACCGATCGTGCTCTGTCGTATTCGTTTTGTGAAGCTTCCCATTCCGCATACTTGATCCAATCCTTGATGGACCATCGACTGTATCTGATCCGTTCTTCAAACTCCTTTCTTTTTCGGCCACGATATTCGGTAAGCTCTTCGAAATCTTCGACACGCTGTTTCGGCGCCTTGAAGCTTTCCTCCTGTCTTTCGTTTGCTTCCCGTAACAGTTGCTCAGCGGTGATCTAGCGATGAGTTTCAGGAGTCAACGTATGATCGGGACTGAATTTTGCACATCTTGTGCTTACCTGAATTGCCGCAGCATTCCTATTCTTGACGGCAGGAGCCCTGTTATTTCTTCCCGACATACTGGGAGCGTCAGGAGTATGCAGTTTCAAGCTGTCAAACGACGTTCGCCCAGCTGAGTCTTGTTCAGGACAATAGAGGATGGCCCAGGCGTTACTGTAACTCAGGTCAACTCAGTAACGCACCGAGATACACGCAGCGGGTGCGACCGAGTTGGGTGAGCGATCGAACCACCGGATACTGATGAGCCTGATATTTTTCAACAGAAATTCATGACAGCGACGAGGCAGCAAGGGCTCGAGTATATAACGAGGCAATGTAGGAGTTACATCAGGTAACAGCACTGATTCCTTTCCAAACCATTCTACACCAATCTGACAGACCAGGGTTTCGTCCATTTGCCCTCGACTCAAGTTCAATCCTTCTGTCGACAGGTGGATGGACGGGACTCGTCGCTGTCACTCGAACCAATCCTGCTGCAAATCACCAACACACCCGCCACTGACTATTCACGACGTGTCTTGCCTATTAATCCAATGGTGTCACGGTATCGGGGAAACGGTGGCAAGAACGACAATTCGACACGTTCGAGAGCTCTCTTTGGTGCGGCTTTACATACTCTTTAGTCGGAGTTCCTGGAGTCGGCTGGGGGAGTTCGAAACTAGTTGCCTGTTCTCTTATTTTGACGAGAAGAGGTACGACGGACGACGAATGTACAGATTTTGCTTCTCTTGTATCTTTCATTATGAATAATCATGTTTATCAGACATTTCCTGAACCTTTTCGTGTAACGATCCTGAGTTGTTTTCGAGTCTCTTCAGGCTGCCTTCGAACATGCAATACTCCGTTATTACACCATCTGGCACTCGGTCGAGACCGTGATGGAAGGTTGCACCTTTGGATGGATAAGGATCAAAGTCAAATACACGTATACAACCAAAAATTATATTGTCGACGAAGTGGACGATCACTTGTCAAGTAATATACAGCCTGATAAGAAGAAACGGACGCTACGCTCGCAAGCCGTTAAGCTAATTGAAGGGGGCAAGCGACCAGTGGTGAGAAACCAGGCCGTGGCGCTGTTCGTGGCAGACAGAAGCCAAAGCTCTTCGTACCCCGAGACCGGTCACCGCAAGGCTTTGCCAGCTGGCTCAACTCGAGGGTATCGACTGTATCTGTTCTTTGACAGCTTTTGCTCGTTCGGCCCTTGCTATCTGTACCGGTAGAGACTGGTGAAAAGGTGGGCCAAAATAGAGAAATAGTAAGCATGGAGACTAGTTGAGGGAGGCTTAGGCGCCCCTTATTACGGATGTTGGTACTTGCCTCGCGCAGGATCCGCAAGTTGGACAAGGCTGACCGGTACGTTTCTAGCATCTCTGCTCTTCTTGGAAGAGAATCTAGGAAAGATATGGTGTGTCTCGTATTAGCAAATCTTGATAGAAAGATAAAATAAAAGGGTATAGAACTGACCTGTTTCTCCTTCCCCAACCTCAGCCTCTTTTTTCTCCTCGGTCTCGCCCTCAACACCCTCTTCCGCAGGGTACCACTCCATCCCATGACGCATCTCTTCCAGCTGCCTCTCCAACTCCCTGATTGCTTTCGGCACGCCTTTCCGTCTCTCTGCCGTATTCGTTGCCCATTCCACTTTTTGAGCGTTCAGGCCAAACATTTTCGAGTCGAGAGCTTGATCGAACGGTTCCGTCACTAAAAGAACGCGGCCTATCAGTCCAATGCCAACAAGAGGTTATGAGGGGAGGGATACTTGCTTTCAAGATACTCTTCGTAGTTGTGTCCATTAACTTGTAGATTTGGCACAGCGAGGCTGAATGTTTCCTCCATGATCTGTCGCAATGGCCCATCATTGGTATCCCAGTTGACAGGGTGGTCGTACACATATCCATCGCAAACGTACCTTTTGTATCCTCCGCGTTACCTGTTTGCGTAGCTCCAAATTCTCAGTTCTTCCGGCCTGATTCAACTGTTCGTCCACGAGACTGTCCACCACGCTCTTCAAGTTCTGGCGGACGCGTATCCAGTCTTTTTCTTGCTCGATCACGATGCGGGTAGGTTCTTGGGACTCCATTGGAATGCTTGGCTGGCGGAGAAGGTGCAGTCGTTGATGATAGTCCCATCTCTTCATGGACGTCTTTGTTTTGAATGTATTTGGTTGCAGTTGGCAGCCTGAAACCTGGGGTTTGCTTCCGCTCGATCGCAAAGATTTGGGTGCTCGCACTGCTTGTCAAGCAATCGTCATCTTCTAAACCTGTTGCCCCTCCTGTCCCCTCTCCGCCACTGTCAGCTCACACAAACAATATGGCACCCACAGAAACAGCTTCCTCCAGTGCTCCCACGGAGACCAAGGACGGCCAGCAGGAAAAGAAGGAGCCAGTGGTCATCATCTGTATCGGTATGGCGGGTTCGGTATGTGGTACTCATTTCACCGTTTCGGTAAATATGTCACACGGATCTTATGCTCATTTGCGAATACTGGATGCATCGCATAGGGGAAGACAACTTTGATGCAACGCCTAAACTCCTACTTGCACAGCCAAAACCAGCCGCCTTACATTCTTAACCTTGATCCTGCCGTTTCCCATATGCCGTATGAGGCGAACATTGACATCCGGGACACAGTTGATTACAAAGAAGTCATGAAGCAGTAAGTTTCTGGTATTCTCAGTCTATAGGCCACTTTCTCCGTATTAAGCCATTGCCTCTCATATCACAAAGGTACAAACTCGGACCTAACGGTGGTATCTTGACTGCGCTCAATCTATTCACCACCAAGTTTGATCAGGTACTAGGATTCGTCGAGAAGAGGGCGGAAACAGTAGAGTAAGTCTTCTGTCCAGTTTAACTTTCGATATTATGGGTGCTGAAAGACTGGCTCCTCGTACAGTCATATCCTAATAGACACACCAGGTCAAATCGAAATCTTCACATGGTCAGCGTCAGGTTCCATCATCACAGAGGCCATCGCTTCTTCCCTTCCAACTGTCGTTGCCTACGTTATCGACACACCAAGGACCACAGCTCCAGCTACGTTTATGAGTAACATGCTCTACGCCTGCTCGTAAGTCCCTCGGTCGTAATCTCGTACTCATATCGACGTACTGGCTTAACTTCCTATCGCCCCCCCTTCTCGCCTAGAATTCTGTACAAAACTCGTCTCCCTTTTATTCTCGTGTTCAACAAGACGGATGCTCAGCCACACGATTTCGCGATTGACTGGATGCAGGACTTTGAAGCGTTCCAGAAAGCACTTGCTACGCATGGCCGGGATCAGAATGGCGAACCGACGTATATGAACAGTCTCATGTCGAGTATGTGTTTGGTGCTTGATGAATTCTACTCGCATCTAAGGGTCAGTCCCTCTTTGTGTTCTTACCGTAATCCTCGCGGTCGGACTGACTTGTGCTATCGGGGTTAGGCGGTTGGAGTCAGCGCAATGACGGGCGCGGGAATGAAGGAATTCTTCAATGCTGTTGAGGAAGCAAGGAAGGAATACATGACGTAAGCCTTTTCAAGTTGACTTGCCGTTCTTCATGCTCAACAAATGCTGTCCCTTTCGTGAAAAGCGATTACAAACCCGAACTAGACAGAATCGCAAAGGAAAAGGCAAGTCCTTTCTCATTAATCTACATGCTCTCTTTCCGTGTACATTCACTTATATTTACAAATACCGTGCACAACAGGCTGACAAGAAGGAAGCGGACAAACAAGAGCAGCTAGAAAAGCTGATGAAGGATATGCAGGGTCCTAGCGGTGGCTCATCGAGAGGAGCAGGTACAGAACCCGGCGCGAATCCTTTTGGACCACATGGACGCACTGATCGCGATGACGCGTGAGTACTCTCACTGTCAGATCACGGTAAATCAGTTGTCCAGTCCGCTGAAGACCCACATTTCCCCTTTTGTACTATAGGCATTACGATGCGGGTGGCTACGAGGATGAAGAGGAAGACATGGAGAATGACGACGAGTTTGGATCTGATGCTGAGCGAGGTAAGTTGTCAAAATACTCTAGAGGAGAAACAACGAAAAAGCTCATGTATGATCTTCACTTTTTCATTCCCGAAGAGAACCCTGGCCCAAGACGGCCACGGGATGCCGGTAATGATAATATGGGGTCTTTCCCTCGTCCATGAGCTTGAGATGAATCTTGTAGTACGGCCGTGCATGTCCATTGGTCCACCGACCGCCGCTCCTAGTTGTCTATACAATATACAACCATTTTTACGGAGTGGAGATTACGGTTTCTCCATCCGGCGAATACTTTACGAGTTTCTGTTATTGGGATAGCGGGTATCAGCTGCAGTGTAATGCTTCGCTACGTGGTAGTCACTTACACCACCTGCATTTTCCCAGGCCTTGTTAACCGCCTTGGTGTGACTTCCAAAGGCCAGCAACTTCCGTTTTGAAACATCATCGCTGTCATAAAAGTTGATTCGCGTTGTCGCCAGCAGCTTTCCTATTGTCGTGAGAATATGTTGAGCGGATATAATAGCTAAAGGCGTAGTTGACACCTACCGAGCTTGACAACTTCAGCTTCTATCACGAACTCATCGCCTTCTTTTCCCGCCGGTCGGAGAAATTCAGTCTGGATATTCGTAGATACACCAGTCGGTGGTGGAAGACCCGAGGTCGTCAGGGCTAACGAAGCCATGGAATCTGTCAGCTGGAAACGGGAAACGAGGTCGCTGTGAGCCTTTGGGTTGCGTGAACCCATGTAATCTACATTTGCTCACAGTAAGGATGACACCACCATGAACGGTCTATGAGGCCAAGAAGATTTTGCAGATCGCTCAGAATCAGCGCTCTGTACGGTGGTGAACTCTTGTTCGACTTCAGACTCACCATGAACTTGTTGACGTGCCCTCGTTCTACGGGTAGCTTTGCTTGTAGAAATCCAGGTCGCGCTTGTGTGAACTTGAGCTGGGACGGAGGCATGAGCCTTTATCAATGGCTACGAAAGGACAGATTTGGGGCTTGGCGACTCACGTTACTTAGAACACGCCAGTCATGACCTAGAGACAACGTATTCAAGGTTCTATGAGTACTTCAGATTGCGATGACAGTCCTTTCCGTCTAGTACTTGCCTTGAACTTTCATGGATCCCTGCCATGCCTATTGCACAAGTCCTCGGTGGGTATCTCGAGACTGAGCGGATCTCACTTGTGACTTACTTCTGTAACTGCTCGAAGACAGGCCATATTGACAGGAGCAATCTGAGTGATCTATTTAATCCGAGTTGACAGAGGTGTTGACAGTGTTACCTGTACGTTTTGTTTCAAGAAGGATGAACAGCTAACCAGACAGCATTGGGTGTAGCCGTTCATTTCGACTCGACATTCTAGATTCATATCGGAAATCGCGCATCTCCGTGCTCCGCACAACTATTACAACCGAGTCAGACCGGATAACAGTGGTTCCATCGACCGTATCCGTGCCGTGTCCAAGCCTATCATCGTATTGAGCAGGATGAGCATCGTATTGAGCAGGATGAGCAGCGTCATCAGTACAAAGATCTGAGATTCTGCTTCAACGTGCCAGATGTCAGCTCAAGATATCCTCGTCAAGCAAGGCTAGATGGGATACGTTCCATGGGCCCTGGCCTGTGGGACAAAATCTTCTTGTTGCGCAACCGTAAAGCTCGCTCCTCCTTCTTGCTTGCATGCGATACAGTATGTTCCAGCCAGGTGCAACTACAATAGCTGTCCAAGTCGAGATTGAACAGCTGGGTGAACAAGCTAGTGAACACAAGGGAATAAAGCGCACTGCATAGCCGTTCATTTTTTGTATCATGGGCGACGAGAATACAACTTTTCATCGCCTAAAAAGCCTCTATAAAAAGTGTTCTTCTAAGTGCTCTTCAATGCGGGAGCAGAGGTTCCCTTGGCGAGACCCTGTTCACCAGCGTAGACAAGGTTGGAGCCCAACTCTTCCTCGATTCGGAGAAGCTCGTTGTACTTGGCAACTCGTTCGGATCGACAAGGGGCACCGGTCTTGATGAGACCAGTCTTGAGAGCGACGGCCAAGTGGGCGATGTAGACGGACTCGGTTTCACCCGATCGGTGGGAAGTCATGATTCCCCAGTCACCGGATTGAGCGAGTTGGACACTAATGATAAAGAGGGAAGCCCGCCGTCAGTGTCGTCCAAAAGAAGAGTCTGAGAACATTGCGGGAGCCACTTACGCCTGAATGGACTCGGAAATGGTACCGATCTGGTTGATCTTCAACAAAAGACCGTTGCAAGCCTTCTTCTCAATGGCGGTCTTGATTCGCAAGGGGTTGGTGACAGTCAAGTCTACAAGTGAAAGAATTTTCCAGGTTAAAAACGGTCTGGGGGAAAAATAGGATGGACATCACTCACCATCACCGACGGTCTGAGCCTTGCCCTCGGCGGTGAACTTGCTCCAAGCCTCCCAGTCGTCCTGGTCGAAGGGGTCTTCGATGGAGACAATGGGGTACTTGGCCATGAGGTCGTGGTAGTGCTGACCGAGCTGTTCACCAGTCAACCACTTGGAGGGGTCAGAGTTGGGGTTCTAAGAGGCAAATAGGAAGATGATCAGTACTAGGCGGAAGAGGTCTCGCAGAGATGCGTCTAAGCTCACCTTGAAGTCAAGATCGTACTTTCCGTCCTTGTAGAACTCGGAGGAAGCGACGTCCAAAGCGATAGTGATCTTGCCTTCGTGGCCAGCAGCCTTGATGGCTTCAACCAAAAGCTCGAGAGAGTCTTCGGCGCCCTTGACGGAAGGAGCGAAACCACCTTCGTCTCCGATGGCGGTGTCAGCCAAACCGTACTGCTTCTTGATGATACCCTTCAAGGCATGGTAGACCTCGGTACCCATCTTCATGGCTTCGGTGAAGCTGGAGGCACCAGTGGGTAGAATCATGAATTCTTGGAAAGCAAGACCGTTACCGGCGTGGGAACCACCGTTGATGACGTTGAAGGAGGGAGTGGGGAGGACGTAGGGAGCCTTGACACCAGCAAGCTCGGCCAAGTGTTGGTAAAGGGGAACACCCTAGCAGCGCATTCGACAAGGACATGTCAATTGAAAGGCTTTTACGGCACAGTGGATTTCGGAGCTCACCTTTTCAACAGCACCAGCCTCCGAGACGGCCATGGACACACCAAGGATGGCGTTTGCGCCCAACTTGCCCTTGTTAGGGGTACCGTCCAACTTGATCAACAAGTCATCGATTTCCTTTTGCTGGGTAACGTTCAAGCCCGAGTTGATCAATTCCTGAGCGATGATATCGTTGACGTTGGCGACGGCCTTGAAGACACCCTTGCCGACGTAAGCGGTCTTGTCACCGTCCCGCAATTCCACGGCCTCGTGGACACCGGTAGAGGCACCCGAAGGGACCTGGGATCGGAATCGACCCTTGGCGGTGTGAACGTCGACCTCGACGGTAGGGTTACCTCGAGAGTCGAAGATCTGGGAGGAAGAACGGGGAGTGCATCGTTAGTGAGTGCCCCGGAGATGACGGAGTCCGCAGCGAGGCTGCACGGCGTGACGGGCCACGACTTACTTGACGTGCGTGGACCTTGGTGATAGACATTGTGATGTGGATGTGTGAGGAGGGACAGCGCTCAGGTCAACACGGTGCAGCCACTGATATAAGGCCGAAGAGGGTGTCGCGGCTGACCCCCAATGGGCGTGAGTCATCAGTACAGCGCGTCAGTCACGTTTTCCGCGCTCCGATAAGACGTCAGGTGCAAGTCTCCAGTGTTTTGGGCCGACGAGGGGAGATGTCAAAACTGTTGCATACAAGGGCCACGTCCTCGTCCGTCTTGCGCCGACGGTAACACTCCTCCAAGCTGTCAACTGAGCTGCCTCTTTAAGCTGCCTCTTTGAGCTGCAATGGTCGATGAACCCTCGCCCGAAACCCGTCTTCTTGCTGCTGCACCCTGCGCTTTTTGGGGTCATGGACCTGCGCTTAGCCTCGCGTACTTCCCCAAGAAACTGCACTTGCTAGAAGGAAGTCGGTCAGTTTGAGAAGATACTCGTACAAGCCCAAAATGGTATAAAATGATCAAGTTGGTAGGGAGGGTTTCATTCCACTATACCCTGTATGCGAGGCCAACGGGCCGCAGACAGTTCCGCCGCGAACATCGCTGCAGAGTTTTACCGTACGGATAACCCATTGCGCCGGCGAACATCTAAATTGCGAGAGCTGAACGCTCCGGTAGCTCCGATTTGCGCCGGTGGCTGTGGACTTTCATCAGAATGACGTGGCATGCCCACGGGCATGAGCCAGCTCATGAGCCTCTAGCCCTCCACAGCTGCCTTGACCCGAGTTGACATGTAGGTGATCATCGCCGGTCATTACCTATCGCATGCTCTGAGGCGCATTGCATTGTCGTAGAAAAATAGCAGCAGTCCTACGTTTACCCTCCATTAGGTACACCAGTTACGTCTGCGGACAAAGACGTCGCACGCAGAGACAGGTATCGATTCCCCGTCACGGCCCGCGTGCTGAACGAATACAGAGGAGGGGATTCTAATATGATGGGCCGCAGCGTCATGAACCCGCGCAGATTTATAGTCTATGCTTCTTGTAACGCTGAGAAATACCATGAAAATGGTGCACAAGGATATCATGGTATTACCTTGCCGTCTGAGAGACAACACAATCCATTTGAGCAACGAATGGCGCCCGCAATAGACTTCATCAGTCACACCCCAAAGACCTATATGGGGCAATTTTCGCATTGCAGCCACTTTATATGCCGAACAACGGTCTCTTGGTTGCGCGTAACAGGAATTTTCAGCTTCGCGACCCGGCCCTTCTAGTCGAGCGCGACTCATTCAATTCAGCTTTCGATAACTCAAGGGCAGCTGTGTTCTCAAGGTGTCAGTGCGCTAAGCAATACTTGCAAGGGACTCGTCATTCATACCTAGAGGGACACTCATGCCCCGGAGGCGAGGCCAAGGGTAAACGCCCGTAGGAGTTCCTGTGCAAAGGCTCCGTCGCTAAGGAACTGACGGCCGCGGCACTCAATAAATTCACCTATGGCCATGCAGTACCTCGTCGTTCGATGATCAAGGCTTCGTGACGATAAATTAGCCCCAAGTGATCCGACCTTCCTCTCATGGAAACTGAATTTGTCTAGGAGGCACAGTTGCGGACTGCAGCGATCCAGCCAGACTCAAGTCAGCTTTCCCCTACCTATGAGTGGGGGAAAGGCAGTCCATCGAATACACCCTTTACCGGCTCTTTTTTTTTCTAGCCATAACCTTCTGCGACTTTCGTAGACATGATGCAAACGGATTATTGTAGTCAGAGACCTCAAGTCCGTATACAAGAACCGCTCATGGTCGTGCTTCAGCTGTCTATAACAGGATGGTTTTGCACAGAGTGGTCAGTCAATAGCACTTAGAAGCGCCAGTACAATGAAACGTAGGGAAGGGCCTGAACATGGTACCGCTTTTGTCGAGGAACCACTGCACGTGTCGAAGTTACACAACAGGCTCCTTGTTTTCAACAATCAGCTGGCGTAGCAAGAATCCCTTCGCTCTTACTCAAGATGCTTCACAGCATCGAAAGAGATCCTTACAAAGGCGGAGAGCGCACTCAAGCTCCCGAGCCGATTCCCTTGTGGTTGCAACCACCTTCCGGCTTGACAAAACGGTTGCTGCATCCGGTGTGAGTGCTCGAGACAATCTTCGCAGTATCCTTGACGGCGCTCGACTCGGACAGCTATCTTCGAGCGAAAACAAGTCATGCTTCACACCAATCGCCCTTTGGCGTGGATTGCAGGGGTTCCATTCTTCTCTCGCCACGACGAGAGATACAGACATCAAAGCGGGAAATATCGGTTGCACTTGGCTGGACTACTGTCGGATGTATCTCAACCTGAGCATCGCTGGATAGCTAGGTATGGAAGCCTGGCTCCTTGTCCTGATACCTGCGCGTGCTAATTGAAAAAGGTATTGTAAAATCACTGGCAATGCGATAATATGATATGCGATGGCAATCGAAGAGTACAGGGACGAAACCGTATGCAATTTATTCTTACAGTGTATCTGATACAACCTGTCACCTATTCAAAGGATCAGTATTGTCCCAGAATTTCTTCAACATGCCTTTTCCAACTCACTGATAGTGGTACAACGTGCTGAAGTTCCTATCACACAAAGACCTCAAAGTCTGTCCTCCGAATCACCTGCAGTCGATCCAATGCTCTGCAAAAGGTTTTGCCAGATAGCTTGGGCTTCCGGTGGAAGGTCAGGCGTGTCGGTTTGTTCTGAGGCATAGGCTTTGAGCGCCTCCGCCACTTCACGCCAGTCAATCCTAGATCTACAAAATCAGGTCGAGTTTAGGGGAGATCATTCACTAGTAAGTTCTGCCAAGTACTCACGAAACGTCTCCTTTTCCTGAAACTGATTCCGGTTTGAGCCGTCGTGGATCTTCCCTCGACTTCCGTGGCGAACTAGCGATGCCACAAGTTAGAAGACGTCTTTCACTCGTCATAGCGGCCAACAGACATACCGGACTGCATCTGATGCGACAAAGTCCTTACTCAAGAAGATCGAATCCAGATCCTCATCGACATCCCTCTGCTCCCAAATGTCAATACCAGGCTCACCCGTCATACGTCGAGGCGACGAGTAGTCCGTTGTGGGCGGGGGATATGCCGTCGAACCCAAACCTTCTGGTACATCGATCCCAGGTTCAGGTGTCAACGCAGTGTGGCCGAAAGATTCATATGGATACTCTTGCACGAGCTCTAATTCTAGACCCCTATCAGCATGTTGGAGGAATCTTGCTGCCATATCCGTATAGGATGGCCATCTTGCGGCTTTGTGGTAAATAGCATGCAGACAGTTCGATATGAAGCCGGGGTTCATGAAGTTTACGAAGTTGATGACGGTCATGCCGAGAAGCACAATGGATAGCGTCCCGGTCCACGTCTTTTGCTTGGGCTTTGATGAGCGCTGGGTCTCGAATGAGGGCAGCACTGATTCCTTCATGGTGTCTATGGTATTTTCGTTGGAGACTACCCGAGGACTCTCCACGGGAACGCATGTAACGCATCTTCTCCTTTTATGTTTGAACAGAGAGCGGAAGAAACTGCTGTGTTTTCCTGACTAACAAATTGACTGACAGCATGTCCGCCGCGTGTCAGCTTCGTGTTCGACAGAAGAGCAATAGAAGAGGATAAAAGTTTCAGATTTCCGGATCGATTACAAAAGGAATCGATTGCTCGTTTCACCTCGTCTACCAGCTGTTGGCTTGAGGCGTCAAATTCGAGTCAAGATCGACGGGCAACATTCCACCCAGACTGACCTGTGCCGTCAAGCCGCCGGATAGTCTGTATATGATGATCTTTCGAGCGACACCCAGCCACACCTTGCAGTTCGCGCGATCCGAGCGCGCGAATTGAAGCCGTGAATCACCAGTCGATCACCGCAGCTGTCACCGCCGGGTACCCGTTTAGAGAGCTGTTTACAGAATAACTCCGCGTACCTTACGGTGATTCTGCTATGCTGCAAGCCGGTTCTGAGAGCGTTCTGTAACCTTTCCGAGTCGTCCCACAGACTGCGGAGTCCTCCACGCTACAGTAGTACATTCTGATCTCCAAGGCGGGCCGAGAGTAGCTTGTAGAGTAGCTGGCAGAGTGACCGCTGTAGAGCGTGACCAGCTGTGTGAACGCCGCTATTCATTCGACTGTTTCACTATCATGTTTGCTCGCAGCATTCTTATAACATACAATCTCAACACTTTCGTCAAACAGCAGTCAACAGCTTGAATCTAGGCTCGTTCGCTCGCCTTGTAAAATATTTCTAAGAAGGGTTTTTGAAAAGCCACGACGAACTGTGCGACGGGAGACTCGTTAGTTACATCGAGTAGGATGGTTTCTTGCCACGATGATAGTGTGCTCTAGAGAAGTCATGATGCATACTACCAGTTTGAGTCCCTTTTTCTTCTCGCTGTTGGCGTCTCATTATATAACCATACAATTGGGTCTAATCGGTCAACACACCTATCCGGCGTTGGATGGTGCATTACCGAACTACCGACATCTAGGCCCACCATCGTCCACTTGTTACTTTACAGACCGATTTCCATTGCCCGACTAACCAAACTGAATAACGTAACCTGGGAAAAGATAAAAAACGAAGAGACGAAATGTTGCCGCACGGGATGGTGCAGATGCGACCAGAGTCTTTTTTGCGGGACAGCTCGCAAGTTTACTTGGGCGCAGCGATCTTCTTGACTGTAAGATAAATTCGAGCTAGAATTAACATCCGTCTCGCATGACTTCTGAAGCGAGTTGCTTACGCTCTTCCACGACGCCGGGGTCGGCCAAGGTCGACAGGTCACCCAGCTGATCGCCCTCACCGGCGACGATCTTTCGTAGGATTCGTCGCATAATCTTTCCTGATCGAGTCTTGGGAAGGATGTCATCGATAACGTACTACATATGCGGTTGTACAATGAGGCGTCAGTGTGAAACATAAACCCCAATATACGGGAACGTAACTCACGATTTTCTTCGGTGCAGCAAATGGTCCAATAGCCTTTCGCACTTGGATAGCCAACTCCTTTTCAAGTGTACCAGGTGCTCCGGGCTCAAAGTCTGGTTTGGTAGTGACGAATGCAAATACGGCTTGTCCAGTCAACTCATCAGCAGAGCCAACGACAGCAGCTTCCGAGACACCGCTGTGCACAACCAAGGCACTCTCAACCTCGGCGGTACTGATTCGATGGCCGGATACGTTGATAACATCGTCAACTCGGCCCTTGACCCAGTAGTATCCCTCATTGTCACGAGCAACTCCGTCACCGTAGTAGAAGTATCCGGGATAGGGCTTGAAGTAGGTCTCGAGGTATCGGGCATGATCACCGTAGACGGTTCGGGCAAGAGACGGCCATGGCTTCTTGCCAACAACAACACCTTCGACGTCGTTGCCTTCCAAAAGCTCGCCCGTCGTCGGATCCAGCAAGCAGACATCATGTCCCAAGAAGGGGAAGGTCGCCGATCCAGGCTTGGTCGTAGTCGCACCAGGGATAGGCGTGATACAGATAGAGCCCGTCTCGGTCATCCAGTAAGTATCAACGATAGCGCACTTTCCTCGTCCAACATTGTCGTTGTACCAGTGCCACGCTTCCGGATTGATGGGTTCACCGACACTTCCAATGACTCGCAAGCTGGAAAGATCGTGCTTCTTGACAAACTCTTCACCGAGACGTCGCAACAGTCGGATAGCCTGATCCAGTCATAGGTAAATCACGAGAACGATTTATGAGCGTGTGTCATTTCTGGTTTATGAATCCCGTAAGACTTACAGTAGGAGCAGTGTAGAACTGAGTAATCTTGTGCTTGTCAACAAATTGCCAGTATCGAGACGCGTCAGGGTATACAGGAGTTGATTCAAAGAATGTCGTGGTGGAACCCAAAGCCAAAGGACCGTATACGATGTAACTGGAAGGGGAACGGGATATCAATTTTGTCTCCTTATCGCGAAACGTTATTACAGACAATAGATACTCACGTGTGACCGGTGATCCATCCAATATCAGCCATACAAGCGAATTTGTCTTCAGGGTGAACGTCGAAGATGTATTTGACGGTAAGCAATGCGCCGAGAAGGTAACCGCCGGTGGAGTGAACGACACCCTTGGGCTTTCCAGTGGAACCGGAAGTCTGCATGGTACTGCATCAGCATGTCTCGTTTTGATATTTGCTAATCATCTAGACACTTACGTAAAGGATGAACAAGGGGTCTTCAGAGTTCATGATCTCGGGAGGGCAGTAAGCAGGGACCTTTGCGATTTCCTCGTGCCACCACTTGTCCCTTCCTTTAGTCATGGGAACTTCGTTACCAGTTCGCTGTAAGACCAAAACATGTTCGACCTTGGGGCATTCCTTCAACGCTGCATCAACGATAGCTTTCGTGGCAATAGTCTTTCCACCTCGCTTGCCTTCGTCAGAAGTGATGACGACTCGGCATTCACAATCATTGGCTCGGTCTCGAAGAGATTCGGCGGAGAACCCGGCAAAGATCGTAGAGTGAACAGCGCCGATACGCGCACAAGCAAGGAAAGCAGCAGCAGATTGCCTGAAAAGAGATGTTATACCGGGAGCTCGTTAGACCAAGTTGTTGACGCGACTTTCGCTATTGACACGTACCATGTCATAGGGAGGTAGATGCTAACGGAATCACCCTTCTTGACACCCCAACTTTTCAAAACGTTCGCGACCTTGCAGACTTCTCGGAGCAACTCGCCATACGTGATTTCTCGAGATTCGCCAGCTTCGTCGGCTTCGTAGATGATAGCGACCTTGTCAGGGTTGGCATAG
Source organism: Naganishia cerealis (assembly GCA_030039265.1). Lineage (NCBI taxonomy): Eukaryota > Fungi > Basidiomycota > Tremellomycetes > Filobasidiales > Filobasidiaceae > Naganishia > Naganishia cerealis. The sequence goes on from JASBWR010000086.1 coordinate 96,674, forward strand.
GCATGTCGGTCGACACAGTTGTAAGCAGCGTTGATGCCACCTTCAGGGCTGTGGGCGGCAAACATGAAGAGGAAACAAACGCTTAACAATCAACAAAGAAGTCCTCTCGACAATGAGAACCGGAGTAAGAGTAAGAACTCACAACCAGTGCGCATCGCCGTTTTTGAAATCACCTGCAGAGACAGTCTTGAAATCTCGGTGCCAGTACAGGTTCTCTCGAGCCTTCTCTCCCCACCACGCATCAGACTCGGGGCCGACACTCCTCTCCCATTCCTTCTGGTACGCCTCGAAGCTGGTAAAGTACGGTTCGGGGTACTTTCCACCTTGAAGACGCTCGGGAGGGGGGTACTTGGGGATGGTGAGCTCGTCTTGTCCATACTCTGTGTGAGCAGGGTATGATTCCTCCTCTGGCTTTCCGGTTGCTGTTCCGTTCGACATGGTGATTCCAAGCAGATATAGGGGGTATTCGCTGAAGTACTGGGGCAGGTTCAGCGACCTGAACGTGGATCCAGGTATATATGAGATTGGCGGAATGCTACTCGCCAGCAGTCCCTGCGAGCAAACACCAGCTGTCCGAGGCACCACCTCCCCGTCCGGGCGTGTCACGCCCAATCGAAACGCCGGAGTTCGACAAATTTGTTTCCGGCCTTGTCCTTCTTCACTGCCCCAAGACTCCTGCGACTCTACCCCGCAATCTGGTGCGCTAGAAGGATGCAGGAAAGATTCACTTTGCCTGATCTTACAGTATTCCGGGCCGCCCAACAACACCCCTTCTTTATTACGCCGGAAAGCTGTCCGTAGCCAAGAGAACCTCATGCGGAAGAAAAAGCTCTATGAATTGGCTCGATATCGCTCTCAAATGGCGTGCTGAGTTCACAAATGGCCTTTCACTAATGGATTTCTTGACCGGGATTCGCTGCCCAGTTATAACAGTTTAGGGCCCCACCTCTTGAACCGCACGAACCCGCATAACACGGCCGGAATAGCCGAAGGTGAATCATCTGGGTGTATTCAGCTGTATTTGAGCAGGCCAAGAGTTGTAAGCTACAAGTAGATGAGCCAAGTTGTACAGTACGGATCTCGCTCCACGCAGCTGTCCTCGCCCGGTGGAAACTGTCTGAGTCCGTACGGGCGAAAGGCCCGACGGCAGGTGAATCGAATCACGTCGACGAGCTTCGATCTCCTGTTCTAGCTTCGCCTGACCACATGCCTGATAGCTTGCCTTATGCCTTGTCCTTCTTGAATCGGCTCTTCAACCTTTCATAAATCTCAGTCGGAAAAGAACAACGCGGCCGCGGAAAGTGGAAAGTGCAAACCCCATACCGACAGCCAAGAAGCCAAGGCCGGGACCTATTCGTTGGTCTGGAATGAATAAGTCGTTCAACCATTGTTCAACGGTGCACAAGTTCCTCATTCAGATGTCACAAGCCTTGCAGATGTTACTTGTAAACAGATTTCGTTGTCCTCAACCGCTATTCTTATCACTAAACCTACGCAGGGCGAGCGAGATGTGCGAGAGTCCTCTAGGAGGTGATCCTCCGTTGTGTCCAGCCCCGTGACCTCCGCCCGAGTACTCCGATTTAGACAAGGCCCGCTGCAGCTGTAGTTACCCAGATGATCATAACGAGGTACAAAGAAGAAAGAATGTCGAAAGGCGAATTTTGTATGTATGTGAATCTATCTATCTATATGCTGCTACTTGTCCGCTGATAGTCGAATATAAAACAAGGATGGCTGTTGATCCCCCTGATCGTTCCCAGAATTCCAAGTATCACCTATATTCGCGAAACTGGCGGTCCCGATCAACACCTGTTTACTTGCTTCCGGCGGTCTTGAACAAGACCAGTCCACCAAGGGCGACAGAATAACCAAAGACCTGCGTGGCGGTAATGGAGGATCCGAATAGCAAGACCGAACCGGAGATGAGGAGCTAAAGACGGAACAAGCAGCAAGGTGAGTTGAATATAAAACTGCTCGAAAAGCTCCCTCAACCTACAATATCCTTGAAGACACCGGCCAAGGTAAGAATCAGACCTGAGCCAACGCTGATCAAGAAGACGGCCGAGACCTGTCATCGAGAGGTACAAGGAGGAAAGTTTAGCGTTTGACTCTGGAGGAGCCAAGTCAATAGCAACTCACGTTGAGCGCAAAAGCGATACCAGCGTTGGTGAAGAGAACGAAGAAGCCAATTCGTGCAATCTCCCTGAACGGCGCAAAGCCTTCCGTGAAGGGAATGATGCAGGCGTTAATGAATGCACAGACAGGAGCGTAGTAATGCAAGGACACGATGGGGTCCATCTGAAGAATTCAGAGTGAAGAACATCAGTCATTGATTGCAGCGATGTATTCAGGAAAATCCCTCACCTTCATGCCGTGCAGGAGGATTTGAATCATGACCAGCCTTGACGCTTCGAATGCGACAGCGGCACATTGGGCAACGAAGCCGATCATTTCAAAGTGCAACTCTCCATAAGCCGCCAAGGCACAGCCGAAAGAGATCATCTACCGAATCCAGAAATCGTCTTAGTATCAAATTCCCCTCTATCTGATTGTCCTCCACTTACGCAAACGATCAACATAAGTCGTCGGTTGGCTTCTTGAATTCGGAACGCAAATGAGATGAGCAGAATAGCGACAGGAGTGAATGCCTGTAAACCATACTCGAAGCATAAGCGGGATCGTTCTCATGTGAAATTTTCCATGTCCTTGACGAACCTTCAACATTTGGATGAAAGAGACGCTCAAGCTGAGGTACGCAAAGTTGGATAGAATCAAACTTCCCGAGAAGAGGGCTCCGATGGGCAAGATTGTCTTCATCCATTGGTCACGCTGTTATTGCATTGCGACGTTCGTGTAAGCGGAAGCTCTCAAGACAGCTTTTAGGTAGGATAGGGAAGTACTTACAGTCATGGTAATGTCCTTTGCTCCGTCAACAAGATTTGTTGTTCTTTGCAGAACTCTTGTGCCCAAGGACTTGAGGTAAGATCGGACTTCAGTCTATGTGCCTACTTGCATTCGTTAACTGGACTTACCGCGAATGCGAGATGATATGTTGTGAGAAATACGGGGTAAGGGAACTCCAAGCTGCTATACAGGTACTCTGAAGCAAAGCAGACGCTTTAGCCGTGTCTCCAGATCAATGTTTATCGCTTGACACTCACTGTTGTAAAGAATGACTGAAATACTACATGCCATCCAGATGGGGATGACTGCAGAGCAAGGCACGAGAGATCAGTATTTGAGCAGGCTTCATCAACGTCTAGCGATATCTAAACACTGACTGATGTAAGCTGGGATCAAGATCTTTTTGGCTGGCTGGACAGCTCGGGTCTCGTGAGGTCGAGGTCCTCTGCAGGGAGAGTTGGCAGCATCAGTTGATTCAATGATAACAGCTCCCATCAATGGCCACTCACCCAAGTTCCAAGTTTTTGTCATTCAGGACAGCGTCCAGGTCGGCTGCTTTAGGCATGGCCTGTCATTTCGTTACACGTCGAGTGAGCGGTGCGATGTCGATTTATTGAAGCGTTGCAATTTCACAGACGGTTCGAGGTGATATGGGCGCGAGATGATAGGGGGTGAAACGGACAAGAGGTGTAATCAGCCCGATATTCTCGTAACATGGTGTGGCTGCAACAGTTTCCTCTATCCGCATTCAACCCCGGGGAGATGGTCACTTACCTCAAGCGGCATATGATTCTCCTGTTCGTTATTGTTGGAAGACATTTTCTCACTTGCTGAATACTGATTCGCGAGATTTGAAGACACAATTGGACGGTTAGCGACGTTGATTGGTGATATCGGATTCGAAGAAGCAACACAACAAAAATTCTCACCGAATACCTTGTGGACTTGGCTGCTGGTGTGAGATCAATTTCAAAGATCGGTAGATGGAGCTGCAACGATAGCAGTTTGTCTTGTTGTAACTCCTCGTCGGACAATCACCAGCAAAAGTTGCTTGAACGTGTCTGGAAACGCGTCAACGGGTTTTTGACGTGGCTCGCGCTAATTATAACCCACGACCGAGACAGCAGCATCCCGGAGCAGCTCAAGTCCCTGGGTGAGCTGTTCAGCTTTCCAACTGCTCAAACGACAGCTCATAGACTCGTACTCGGTTGAAATCAACTGAAGGAGCTGCAACTTCAATGAAAAGCTGAATGAGCTAATACTGTACGAAGTGGAACCCTGCTTCGGGACTAGCTTCGAAGTCGAAGGATTCGCAGGAGACATATGTTGCATGTCGCTTTTTCTCGTCAGGCACCAACAACTGATGATCGTTCATACATCATCTAGCATGCTTCATGATCTGCTTCATGGAGAAAACGGACCGGGTAGACGACCCAACTTATCGTGATATACCTTCTGATATCAAGAGCGGGAACCAACAAACAGACTAGATCGGTATCGTTCTGCTGTGGCCCACTTCGAAGGCCAAAGTAACATGAGGAGGTTTCCCAGATTCTCTACATCATGCAGCAAGAAGATCTCGACTTCTGAGCGCCTTTCACAAGGCTCACAGTCGTGCTGATTCCCCTTTGTCGATAGTCGGTGGGCCAAGGCGGAGTCTTTGAGGAAAGACACCGAAGGGCCCAGAAGTCGCCTGGCACATTTGACTTGGATGCGAACCATCTTTACCTCGTTACACTTTTATATACGTCGTGCCTGGAAGAGGTCCTGGAAGTCGACAATAATATCATACGGTTTGATTACTTTGATAGCTGGTTTGATAAGCGGTTTGATACGACATTTCCCCACAGCCATGAGAAGGCCAGAGTCGGCAGCTCACTCGGCTAAAGCGATATCAGCTTCGAAAGTGCGTAGTGGACGAACATGCAACATGCCGAGACTTGAGTATATCGGCATCTGGATATCCAGTCTCCGATCCGATCCAGCCCAACAATTCCCGGTGGTGGCTCGTCAGTGGGAGACTGCTCGAGGGGTATCGCGGTTGTTGCTTGTATCATCCCATATCAGTTGTCTCCCCTTCAGATCCCTATCTTCTCAAGTGCTCCTTGCTCTGAAACAGAAAACCCCCTTCCCAAACTTAATCCTCCTAAAATGGTTCTTACTTCCAACCCCAAGTTCAACAACCCGGAACACGTCGGGTCTTTCCTCCGACCCGAGTCCGTTCACCAGGCCCGAGACCAGTTCTTGCACGACAAGATCTCTGCCGAGGAACTTCGAAAGGTCGAGGATGAGGCTATCAAGGCCCTCGTCGCCAAGGAGGAAGAGGTCGGACTCGCCAGCGTTTCCGATGGTGAATTCCGACGAGAGTACTTCCACTTGGACTTCTTGAAGCACTTGGGCGGTATCGAAATCAAGGAGAACAAGCTCGTTGGCGAGAAGAAGTGAGTATCGAATGCAAGCGCGAGTATCGATGAGATCATGTTGTTAACGCTGTATTGTTGCAGGGAAGCTGTTCCACCTCAGTTGGCCGTTGTTGGGAAGGTCCAGTGGATCCGCCCTATCCAAGTTGACGACTACAAGTTCGTCCAGGACAACTTGAAGAACCCCCGTTCATCCGTCAAGGTCGCCATTCCCTCCCCCACCATGGCTCATTTCCGACTGTGAGTCATTGTCGGAAGCCTGGTCTATACGATGACATGCTAACATTCTCTCGGATGACAGCGGTCGAGCTGGTATTGACAACGAGAACTACCCCGACTTGTCCGAATTTTACGCTGATTTGGCCAAGGCTTATCAGCAAGAAATCGCCGCGCTCGCTGAAGCTGGTTGCACGCACATCCAGCTCGATGACACCAACTTGGCCTACTTGTGCAGCCAGGAAATGCGGGACGCCGCTACTGAGCGAGGAGAAGATGTCAACGAATTGCCTCGACAATACGTCAAGCTCATCAACGAAGCTTTGCGATTGAAGCCCGCTGAGATGACCGCCTCCGTCCACTTGTGCCGAGGCAACTTCAGGTCTCGACACTTTGCATCAGGCGGTTACGAGCCCGTTGCTGAGATCTTGTTCCGAGACCTTGAAGTCGACAACTTCTTGCTCGAGTGGGATGACGAACGAAGTGGAGGTCTCGAACCTTTGCGATTCTTGCCCAAGGACGGCAAGAAGCGAGTCGTTTTGGGTCTGGTGTCCACCAAGACAGGCAAGCTCGAAGACAAGGCCAAGATCGTTGAGAGGATCAGGGAAGCTGCCAAGTACGCTCCTCTGGAACAGCTCGGTATGGGTCCTCAATGCGGGTATGTCAACATCGTGACCTGTCGAGCTGTCGAATTTCCTGCTAACTCTTGATTTTGATTTCCAATTAGTTTCGCTTCCACCCACCACGGCAATGAGTTGACTGAAGAAGAGCAATGGAAGAAGGTCCAGCTCTGCAACGAGATTGTCGAAGAAGTCTGGGGCAAGCAGTAAAGCAGCCAATTTCTCGACTCGCACAGACAAAACCCGTTCAACAATTGGGAGATAACAGATGAAGCTCATTGAATGAACTTCGCAAAAGAATACCACGTAACGTGGTCAGTACACACAAAACAAATATACCCTTGTTTGACAGTCGCATACGCCATTCAACATGTAGCCAATAGTATCATATGCATTGCTTCGATTAGCAATTATCTCTTTGGTATTGTAAAACAGTACTGTATACCATGAAGAAGAGACAAAACGACCATTTACAACATTTCCACGGCGTGTGCACGCGCACGTGCCCTTTCACCCTGATTGGGTTGTATGAAGCGCAATCGCCCGCAAGATCTATTCACGCTGCCCTCCTGACAATGTGGTATCTTCCTCCTCATCGTCTCCAAGATCAAACACGTTTGAACGCTCGCCGTCATCTGCTCGTGTCGTTTTCCCGTGCGTCACCCCAGCTGGAGGCGAGTCTAATGTATCGTATGGTGCATTCTCTCCCATACCACTATCGCCCATACCACTGGTTTGTCCAGCGTAATAGTACCGATCGGCATCCCAAGCGCCCAATTCCGTGTCGACACTTGCACTCCGATCCCTTTGCCCGTTTTGCATATACGCAGAGCGAGCATTAAAAGACGGCATGTTCTCGACATCAGGTCCATTGGATGAGATGGGAAGGTAGAGACGAGAGATTTCAAATCGACGGCGATGGCGTTGAAGAAGAGTGTGTGCGAGGAAGTAGGCCAGAGAACATCCAGCAAGATTCGCCTACATATTGTACGACAGAGTTGATGAACACAAGATCTCTAGCGGAAGCATTGAAGGCTTACCATTATGTCACCCCATTGGAACGTCTTCCACTACGTATCATGATACGACTTCAGAACAGTCGCAGGAACATTTGACAGTAACCCATGCAGACTTACGGGAAGGTAGCCTTGAGCGATCTCGCTCAGAATCCCACCACCGAGGAATCCCACTGATAAAGTTAATATCATCGGTGCTCGGCGATAATACCAGATCCTGCGAGAAGAGCTATTGGAGGGAAATTTTAGCATTCAAGGCATATTGTGGCGCAGAGTTCTAGCTAAACTTACTCCGGTACGTCTATTACAAAATAAAGGAGGAACGTAGCTATCCCCATCTAGATACATGTAGAACAGCGTAAGTGATTAGAGCGTATGCCGACAGGATCGAGACGGATTAGCCACAACACCACTGACTGCTTAAATACTGACCCCGAAAAAATGCAATATCTTGTCGTTCACTGGAACTTCTGGTATACGAGCTAGCCCCAACACCCCCAGTATCAATATCCATGAAGCTAAAACTACTATTATAGCCTATTCGGTGTACAATTCAGCCATAGTAGGTGGAGAGGACGACATATGGTTCTTGAGGAGGGACTATATGCTTACGGGGCGTATGCGCAAAGGTACGCTCTTGACCGAATATGAATGTATAAAGAAATCTTTGATGTTCCCACCCAAGTTTCCAGGCAGTCTTGTGAAGGGCGACGACGCCATGGCGACAAGGGAATAGACGGGTTGTGTTGACGTATCGAAGCTGCTCTACGCAAAGAGCCGCGCGTAAGGCCGTTCAAGGGTATTAAGACCTCGCCTAGTGTTGGCCGTTCGCAAAATGTCAGTCGATAGCAGGGCCCTTGAACGTCTTCTGGGCTTGGGACGGCGTACGGTGACCTTGTGTTCCTAACCCACTTGAACAGCTACTTGAACGTTGAGCTCGGCCTCGATCGCTCGTGGGGCACGCTAATTACCAACCCCCGCTTGGCCCGCGCGGCGGAACGATATCGCCGGGGCGTCATCGACAGCATTCACCAGCTTCAACTGCGGCTACTCCTGCTCAGGAACGCTACGTATCGCCTACCACATCACCTGTTCCGACTGTCTGTCGATCTCGAGAACGGCACGCAGAACTTGTGCGGTCGACATCAAATTCCCGACATTTGATACGAAACCCTTCATCCCGACACAGCACGAAGGTCAACAAGGCATCCAGCGTTTCAAAGGGTCATGGAAGCCGTCCGTGTAACAGGACAACATTAGAGAGACGTAACTCTTATATTGTCTGAACTGGTGGATTGGGCGAGCCATTCTTTACTAGGGTTCTTTTCTGAGATGGGGGAACCTGCCACTCCGACAACTGCCAGTACCGGCTCCGCAACAAACTACGCATTACTTACCCTCTCACAGCTGCGAGACAAAGCTAAAATCACTGCCAACCCCAACGACTATTCCTCTCGCAGCTGGATACAGAATGCGCAAAACACGGCGGAACAAGCGAAACAGGACGAGGATCACGGGTTGAACGAAAAGGCGTTTGTTGGGTATCTAAAAGCATGTCAGTTCTTCCAGGCTTTCTTGCAACATAAGGATTATCCGAAAATCAAAGCAGAAGGGAGCAAGAATGTCTCTTGGCAACCTTACATGGCATTTTCGCAAAAGAGAGCGGACTACCTCTCAAAAGCCCGCACACTTTCGGAAGAGTTGAAAAACCGAGCTGTCGAGCGGCAGAATGGCTCGGTTTCAACGCACACGTCTAGTGGGCCAGCAAACCCCAAGGAACAGCCTAAAACGCCTTCCACTCAACCTACAACTGACGAACCCGACGTATCGGCTGGTGGATCTATCGCTGCGAGGCTCGCTGCTCTGAAAGGCGCTGGGATGCAAGTTGGAGTGGCAAAAAGGACCAGCAAAGACCTTGGGTTGTTGCAGTCGCCAAACGCAAATACATCCACACAACCTTCGCCAACAGCTCCTCAGTCGGCTTCATCGACCAACACCCCGAATACGCCTAGCCAGTATGTCACTGCGAATGGCGAAACACCGGTATCAGCCACCTATTCCGGCGGATTCTCAGCGAACGGAGCGAGTGAGAGTCGACGTACTTCTGTAGCTAGCATCACTCACCAGTTAAATCCAGGATCATCAAATCAGCCCGTGTATTCAACCAGCAGTGGCAGTCGAAGAGGCTCGGTTGCAAGTGTCAATACAACTCAGAGCAGCACAGCTGGGATAAACAGCCAGACAACGGGTGGATCCAATCCGGCTTCCACGCCAAAGGTCGAATACAGTTCTTACCTGGATAGCAACAAGACTGGATCGTCTTTGAATTCGAGTCGGTCATTCGACAGACATTCTCAAAACCAATCGCTTCCCTCGCCCAGATTAGGCTCCTTGCCCATGAATGGTGCTTCTCAAGCCGGGTATGGTGTAGGCTCCGGCAATGGAAAATCTTCTACAGCGATAGGGCCGGCCAGCCGTACATTACCATCGGTGCCCAACCATCAGCACCGGCCTCCTCAGTCGCACACCTCAAATCCTTATGATTCGGCGTCAAATACGCCTTCTTCTTATCCTGGCTTCGTACCAGGTACATCTCGTTCTCGCCAAAATACCATCAACGGCGGATACAATGCGGGGACCAAGCCAGAGGTTATCCAAGAAGACGACGAGTTGGCACATTTTTCGACTGCTTTCCCGCCGTTAAGTGATTTTGAAGGAAAGCCTGAGTTCACGGAACCGACGTTGTTGCCCATCGATGGTCTGCGAATTCCAGACAATCACCCTCAAAACGCCTCGCCCAAAGACGGAGATCAAGGAAATGCCGAAGAGGATGTTTCTGTGGCGTCTCTCTTTCCGTCAGCTCCAAAAAGTAGGCCTGGAGATATCCTTGAAAAGTCGTCCGGTGCTCTGCACTCGATCCCTGACATAAATCTCAATGATGCTTCTCCTGGACATGGAGAAAGTTTCATGAGAGCCGAACCGAATAATGCCCATTCGCCTTCCGGCGTTCTTTCAGGCTTGACCGTGACGGATCCTGTACAACGGCCTTCCAGCTTACCAATGCCAGATACAACTCGGACGGACGAATCATATTTCCCAAGTTCTCCTGGTTCATCAGGTCCACCATCCACATCGAAAGAGCACCCCCTCAAATCTCCGGCATTGCTGCCATCAAGCTTACCTTCGTCGGCTGGACTCGTCCCGCGATCTAAACCGCCATTGCCACCGATTCCCAATGCCAAGCCGAAGAGTCTTTCAGCTCAAAAGCCGACTTTACCACTAACTAATTCAATCTCATCCGAGGTTCTGTATGATTACTTGCAAGAGCCATCGTTGTCGCTACTGGTAATTGACACACGCCCATACGATGAACATCAGCAGGATTACATCGGAAAGGATATGAATCTTGCGGATGGCAGGAGGGTGAATACTATCTGGATAGATCCGACGATATTAGGTCGACCAGGGCAAGTCATACTGCCACTAGCCTGAAACCATCTTCTGACTAAGACTTTCTCCCTCAAATAGCTTGGATAGCATTAAACTTGAGAATGCCTTATCATTGCTTCCCTCCGCGGAACATAAGGCTTTCCTTAATCGGCAACAGAATGATTTGGTTGTTCTGTATGATACAACTTCCACAGCATTCCCCAAAACCGGGTCACGTCCAACCGCCCCAGGGATATTGTTCTCGATTATTTTCGAGAACGAGTTCCGCAAATCGCTGCCGAGAAGTCCAGTTTTGCTGATTGGCGGGTTCCACGCGTGGAAGGAAGAGGTTGAGCTGAGAAGGAAAGGAGAGCGCAACGCTAGAGACGCGAGTGCTGGCTATAAGGCAGTCATCAAAGGTCCTCCGCCTGTGGTGTCGTGAGTCATCTCTTTGGTCCTGCGTACTCTTCTTTGCGCTGATTCGGGTAGCGTTTAGAACCAAACGGACGAGTCAATCATTGCCGACAGAGAACAACGACTCACCCGACTCTCGAGCTGTACGGCGGGAAACTGGCGTATACCGCTCATCTGGGTATTCTAGGAACATTACGGACAACGTAAGTCATGTCCTTGTTGCACCTGAAATCATGCATATCTTACCACCAACATGCATGAATAGTTCAATGCACCGTATCCTCAGTCTATGGCGGGCTTAGGCCAGGGTTACAACGGGCAACCTATGATTCCGAATTCCATGGTATCGGCTACTTCACGGTCAAGTCAGCCGTCTGCGTATAGTACCAGCGCGTATGCGAGTGCGGGGCCAACTCCACCACCACTGGCTTCCACAAGTCCGGGACCACTCTCACGCAAAAGAAGTGATTATGTTGATCAGCACAACCAAGCGTACTCTGGATATCAAAACCACACTTCTCGACCATCAATAGATTACCCGCAGATTGGCGTTTCTAGTATTCCTCAACCTCCGCCTGCAGCAGCCACATCATCTTCCGAAAGACAAGAGAGCCGTCCTCGAGCAGATCGTTCGGCCTCCATCATTTCATTTGACGGATTGTCGAGACTTCCAGAATCAGATGATATGATGTACTGGAACGATGTAGCACTTGGTATCTCTGGATTGAAGAACCTGGGAAAGTGAGTCTTGAACAATGTTGGTGAAGAGAATCACGCTTCTGATGCTTTTGATCATAGTACTTGCTATATGAACTCAACACTGCAATGTCTCAGCGCGACGTACCCTCTAGCTCGGTTCTTTAGAGGTCAGTTTGTGCAGTCTTCACCTGTACGTCCATATGCTGATAAGAATCTGTTACATTCCAATAGATGGAAGCTTCAAGCGCGCCATCAACACCGTGAATCCGATGGGTACTAAGGGTGACCTTGCCAAAGCCTTCGCTACATTGATCAGTGTTTTATGGAATGAACAATATACATTTCTTTCTCCTGTGACGTTCAGAGTAAGCTACGATTGACCTCCCGTAGCGCGTCGTATGGTATATCGCTAACAGGCTATAATGATTTTGTAGAAATCCATCTCTACCTACGCCCCATCTTTCGCAGGCACAGATCAGCACGACTCACAAGAGTTCTTAAGTTTCCTTTTAGACGGCTTACACGAAGATTTGAATAGGATCCGGACAAAACCGCCACCAGTGGAAATGAGTCCTGAACGAGAAGCAGCTCTTGAGAGTTTGCCTCCCTCGGTAGCTGCGGAAAAGGAATGGCAGATTTACAAACAGCGCAACGACAGCCTCATCGTTGACTTATTCCAGGGACAGTATAGAAACAGAATGGAGTGCCTCACCTGCCACAAGGTACGACAAATGATTTGGTTGCAGTCCAACTATGACCTGATTGCCTCTTCTCCAATCTAGACGTCAACGACATATGATGCATTCATGTATCTGTCCTTACCCGTCCCGCAAGGCAAACAAAAAGTCGTCCTCTATCAATTGATCGATAATTTCGTTCAGACCGAAGTCATGGAAAAAGACGATGCATGGTATGTAACTGTTACGCACCTTTCGAACAATTGCTGACTAAAGCCAGTGAATATTCAGGAACTGTCCCCGATGTAAAGTGCCCCGGAAGGCAACGAAAAGTCTTTCTATCGCTAGGCTGCCGCCGGTTCTTCTGATCCATTTGAAGCGTTTCACAACCACCAATGGTGTCTTCTGGGACAAATCGGAAACCCCTGTGATCTTCCCAGTCAAGCACCTGGACTTAACGAGATACATTCCAGCGTCCCCTGCGCAACTAGAGGGGAAACACCCTTCCGGACCTGCTAGCCCAATGTCGACAACTGGACCGTTTTTGTATGACCTTTTTGCAATAAGTAATCACATGGGAAGCTTGAGTAACGGGCACTGTGAGTAAACTACTTGAAATATTTCCTGATATTCGATATTTAATCATCCGCGTCATGACGTAGATACCGCTTTTGTCAATTCCTCCAAGGGCTGGCAATATTGCGATGACAGCAAAGTCACCCGAGCGAGTGAAGGGGATGTGATCGTACGTAAAATTGCAGCTTACTAGCTAACTACATTTGGCATCCCTCACTGAAGCCTCTCTACGCTTGCCCAGAGCAAACCTGCACATGCCTACATCCTTTGGTACAAACGTACACTGCCACCTCGCACTAACCCTGCTACGGTAGCCTAAGACAGAGTCCGTCTCGTTCTTCGAAGGCTTCCATTCCATGTTCTCGACATCTGGTCACTATCCCACTCTGTCTGCTGAAACTGTGCAATGGAATATAGAAGGGTCAATCGTGTAGCGCTGTAGGATGGATTAGTGTATAGCAAAAGAGAAGGCGCTTTATGCAGGTTGTATGATGAGACAGCAATTATCATGCATACCAATTGTTGAAGGGTTCGATGAGCCCGTTTCTAACGGCTCGGGAAATACCTTCACGTTTGGCCAGCGAACAGTGAAATGATGGTAGTTTGAACAAGTATCAAAACGACAGCGCAGCGACAATGCAGTTCTGCGTCGTTGATGGGTGATTATCATCGCACTTCCGCGGAGAAGGCAGCTCTTGTAGCGGAAAATATTCAAATGCGTCCCAGAAACCATGCGTCTTCCTTACATAGACCATTATATATAGCCATACACATGGCACCGTGTTCTAACGTAACCTACTTCTTGCGTTTCGGCATGGCCCGAATCTTCCTTCCACCTCCTGGCGACGACGGAGTATTGTCTGCACCCATGTTAAACGTTGGAGGAGGCGTGGCGGTTGCCTCTCGCGCACCGAGAGCAGGAGAAGCGACGGCAAAGCCTCCGAAAGGTGGGGCAGCAGGAGCTGCAGGAGCGATTGAGGGAGCACCGAAAGCGAACGGAGCATTAGCGGTAGGCGTCGCAGTGACAGTCGCCCCAAAGTTGAAGCCTGTGGAGACAGCGGGGGGTGTCGGTGACGCTGTAGAGCTTCCAAACCCTTCAAACACTGGTGCAATCGAAGCTGGTGGTGCTGACGTATTAGCGGAACCGAACATTCCTGTTGTACGAGCAGTGCCAAACCCGGTTGCAGTAGGGGTTGAGGAGCCGAATCCGGACGATGTGGAACCGAAATTGAACCCAGTGGAAGTGCTAGGAGTGGGTGGTCCCCCTGCGCCGAACCCACCAGCAGTGGAAGGAGTAGCCGTGGGAAGAATAGCACTGTTACTCGAAGCACCGAAACTGAATGATGGAATGGATTGAGGCTTCTGCGAAGTTTCTGCCGGGGTAGATCCGGGTGCAGCACTGGTGTTAGATCCGAAGGTAAAAGGGGAACTCGCCGCCGGCTTGGGAGTTTCCGTTGGTTTACCAAAGCTGAACGAAGGAGCCGATGTGGTCCCGCCACTGACATTTGCGGCCGGTGCTCCAAATTTGAAGGTCGTGGTTGCAGGAGGAGCTATACTCGTAGCGGCGGCAGATCCGAATACATTGCTGTTCGCTGTCACAGACGCATTTGTTGGGTTTTCCTGCAAAGGTACTGAGGTAGCTGCAGCGGGAGTTGCCGCAGGGGTACCAAAGGAAAACAGATTTTTGGTTGTCGCAGTTGCCGTCGGTGGAGCCGGTGCCGCTTTGTCGGAAACAGGGACGATAGCTGCAAAGGGATTGCCGGTAGGGAGAGCGGCTTTTGCAGCAGGCGTGATGTCTGCTGCGGCTGTACTAGGAGGTGCAGCTGAAAAGCTGAAGAGTCCAGATTTTGGAGGAGCGACGCTGTAGGAAACCAAATTAGAATAGACATTTCAGGTATAAAACCCAAATGTCGACCTACCCTTTAGGTTCCGCAGGAGCTGCCAAAGCGGGTTTCTCGGCAACGGATTGTGAGAAGAAGCTCTATTTTCACGCGCAAGCATCCAAAATCAGTAACGGTACAGTGCAAGGGCCAGAGTCGAGACTAACCGGTGGCCCAGAGGCTGACTCGCTTAAAGGATTCGATGCTCCAAAAGAAGTAGCAGGGATCCTTGCGATCTCTGGCTTCGTTGTGGTCTCGGCGCCGAAACTGAAGGACGGAAGCGCAGAAGGAACAGGGGCCGCTGGTGTCGTCGAACTTTCTTGACCTTCAGTTGATTTGTCAGGTGTTCCAAAGAAGAATGAAGGGGTAGCGGGTACTGGAGCCGAAGAGGGTTTGCCAAGGCCGAAGCTGAATGTGGACTTCGATGTCGAAGTGACGGCACCTTGCTCCTCCTTCTCGGTGGGTTTGGGTGCACCAAACGAGAAAGCCGGTGTCGAGGCATCGGTGCCTTTGCTTGGCTTGGCGAAAGAGAAACTAGGGACACTCGATGCGAAGGAAGATCCTCCTGCTTGCGATGTGGTAGGGCTAATTTTGTTGCTTTCAGGAGAAGGAACTACCATAGCCTTCAACGGAGAAGAGGCTCGCGGGCGATGATCGGCTTTGACATTCAAGAAGTTTGGCGCTTGACGTAGGGACCCAGCTTGCTGATCTTCTTTATTCGTTGACGAAGAAGGCTGAGTGAGGGCATTTTCTGAACTGACTTCGGAAGTAGCCAGAGCAGGCGCAGTGCTTTTCGGAGCAAACAGGTCCATCGGTCCAGTGATTTTGGGAGCTGAGCTGAACGCCGAACCTTTCGAAGCCTTTGCGGCCGCCGCAGCTTCAAGTTCTGCAAGATCCGGTGAATAGTCGTCCTCCTCATCGTAATCGACAGCGGAGAATCGTCCCGGTCGAGGCGACGACGCCGCCGATCCAGCCGCTGAAGTGTGCTTCCTCGTGGTCATGGTAGTCTTGGCGCGCAAAGACGACGTGGTACGCGCAGAAGTAGGCAAGTTCTTCGCTGACGGCGAGAATGCGACCGGCAGAGGTTTAGAGACTTTGCTGATTGGTTCTGGGAAAGTTGCAGGATCCGGTCGTTTTAACCTACACCGTACGCGCGCGATTTAGCTTAGCATTGGATCAAGAGCAGTAGGTGCTTTTATACTTACTCAGCAGGAGCTGGTGAGCCAGGTTTCTTATTAGGAATTTCCCTCACAGGCGTTTGCGCTGTGGAACGACATTGACGGTAAGCTTAGAGGGTGTGTTGAGCAGCATTGGCCATGACTTACACCTCTGTCTTCGCTCCGTGGGTGCTTCCGAGGCCAGCCGACCTTCATGACTATCTTCGTTTTCCGGCTTCTGAGACTGGGCTTCATCTTCGCTTCCCTCGCTTTCCTCCACCTGCAGTTTTCGGCCCCTCGCCCGCTTGTTGGCATATGGACTGACCATCACGCTTGTGTCCATCTCCCTCGTCTTTCTCAGCTTTCCCAGCCCAGATGAGGCAAGCGAAAGCGGGTCAAAGTCTCGAAGAGGGGATGGCGCAGGAACGGCAATCTGCTTGCGCAGCGTACGGGATGAATACGAAGCTGACAGAGCAGCGTTGCTGGAAGGATTGGCATTGCGCATGTTCGTTAACGATGCGAGAATACGATCAGCTTCAGTTTTGTGTTGCAGCTCTGAACAAAGAAGTCAGTATCAGCATTCCACACGTGTTAAGCGAGCATGAAGGAGACGACGCACCAAATGTCTCAGGCGTAAAGCCTTGCGTCTTCGAACGCTTATTAGGTGGCTCTCTAACCAAAAGGTCACTCATACCGGACAAGACGCTAGAATCCCTCATCCTCGACATTGATGGTGAGCGTTCGAGTTCGTGCTGTCGATGCTGCGC
The DNA here is from genome assembly GCA_030039265.1 of Naganishia cerealis. Taxonomy (NCBI): domain Eukaryota; kingdom Fungi; phylum Basidiomycota; class Tremellomycetes; order Filobasidiales; family Filobasidiaceae; genus Naganishia; species Naganishia cerealis. The sequence continues at coordinate 113,449 of JASBWR010000086.1, forward strand.
AACGTTCAGCTTTGAGACGGATGGGGACTGCGGCAGAGCGGTACTGTCCCTTCCTTGGTCTCTTTGGTAAGGATCTCGCATGGCCGAAAGCGAGGACATGATCGGACGCATCCTTCCTCCAGGGAGTGAGGGAGATCGGGTAATAGATGCAGATTGAAGGGGATGAAGTACTGTTCGGGGTCGTGTCGGGGATGACGGTGCCGCAAATGGGGAAACTGATGGAAGGCCATGCGGCGCGAGATCCATTCGAGTTGTGGCTCGAGTATGCGCCAGAGCGGTGTACGGGTGTCGAAGCGGGGAGGCGGCCGCTGCGTTCAATCCATACCCCACGCTTCCGCTCCTAGAGAATCCTTTGGTAGAAGATGCCACCGAGGATCGCTGTCTACGTTCAGCAGCTTCTTCTTGTTCGTTCCACGGCGACCAAATCTTGCTATTCCGCAGACCAGAGGACACAGGAATAGTTTGTTGTTGGCTCGAATGACTGTATTCGGTCTGCTTTGTGATTTCGGTGCCTGGTCGAACCGATCTGTGTAAATCCAGGTTGAGCAACGTTCCGGATCGGCGCATCCCACTTGATTGAGAGGTACCCGCCGAGGTCAATTGCTTCCCTGTAACAGATCCTCGTGCGATACTGCTTAGTGCAGGGCTTGCGTATCCCAAGCTAACACTACCGCTCATTCCATTCATCCCCATCTCACTTTTTCTGAATCCCATTGACCGCTTTGGTGGGGAAGGCGACGCCCTACGCACTCTTTTACTCGATGGTTGAGAACTTGCGTGTTCAGGGGACGGTAAGAACCGCTTGTTGCTGTCCGCTGTTGTCACATTTCCGCCTGAGCCAGAAGTACGAGGTTCATTATCGAACGATTCATCCATGTCGTGCTGAGCGGAGAGCAATCGTGACTCATCGCCGTCATCCTCTGAATCATCTGTCGAGAGATCCCCCTGAACGCTCTTGGTGCGATCTGGATCGAAAGACTCGTCGCCGGAATCCCTTTGACCAGATTGACCTTTGGACCGACTACTCGCTTCTGCTTCGGCTGCATTTCCGCCCGTGAATAGCCTGCTAAATACACTTTTGATACCTCCGAACAAGCTCGACTGCGAGTCGGATCTGGTCAATCCTTCGGAGAGCGGTCCACTGACGGATTCGGACTGGGATTTGGGGGCCGGTCGTGCGTAAGGTTTGTTGTTGCCGGGAGCGCGACGTTGACGGGTCTGTTTGGTCTTGGACGCACGTACGGGTCCTGAGGCTCCCGAGCGAGTGACTGCCATATTGTTACCGTCGTTGTGTCCGGACATGATTACCGACAAAGATAGCGTATCCCTCGCATGAACTGGATTCTAAAGGTGTGCACAAGGGCTTGTGGGTCTCCGTTTCCGTGCGATGGTTTCCTGGAGGTAGACCACAAATGTTGCTTGACGTCAACGCTGGTACCGCCACTTGCAAGGCTGCACACGACACTTGATAGCTGCACACCTGGAAGCCAACAGCAGCTCTCAGCCCAACACTTTGGCCCTGCATCTGTTGGACTCAACACTTCGACTATGACGCGACGGGACATTGGGCCGCCTCTCAAAAATTATCCTAGAAGCGCGCGTCAATCTCTCTCGCTCAACTCGGGCGTTATCCACTGGACATTGACGGGTTGCAAACACAGCACAGAGTTGTGTGTTCGCTGGACTCGAGTCTGTGCCCCAGTATTTAGGCTAGTCATTCGAGATGAAACCAAGTCTCCGCGCAGAGCTGAGCACAAACCAAAGATTCGGTAAGCTTCTGAAAAATAGCGATGCGACCGGCGGCGGCCGGAACGTGGCAATTGCTGCGATCGGTCGGCCAAGAATTTCGACTTTAGACACCCATGCAAGTCTTCGAGACGTTTGGTGCGTTTCTCTATCGTCAGGACTTGCTCTATCCTGTCCTTCACGCACCTCACGCACTCTTTAGAGGACAGGTATGTCGACATCCACCGCGGCTACCACCGCCAAAGCATACATCACCCCCGTCTGGACAAGAACTTTCAAAAGATGTCGTGCGAGACAGTCTCCATCGCCCGCTACGACGTCCACTTTGCGTCTATTTCAAAGTGCTGCTACTCTTTCCACAGCGGCAAACCCCGCAGAGCAGTCTAGAAGCATATCCGGCGTCGCTGTTCAGTCGGTCGCTCCTGAGACGGAGTCTTCGGAGCCCTTTGTCGAAGGTTCAGCTGGTAGCTCTGAAGATCAGCAGCGGCAATGGGGATATAAGAGGAACCTTGATGTCGAGACCTCTGACGCACCGGCAGCCAGTGTGATCAGCAAACCTGCATTCCCACTTTATCGGTAAGCTAGAATCTTGATTAATCCTCAGTGACGATCAGTTCCTTACGGTATGGTATATCTCCGACTCATAGACCAGAGCCTTTTGTCTCCCCCTCGTATGAGACCCCGGAAATAGCGATACCCTCTTCACGAGCGGAGCTGAAAAAGGCTGTTGAGCAGCTGGAGCAAGAAACCAAAACTCTTGAAGCACATGCTGCGCATGCCGAGAAGCTCAAGGTAACGAATGTGAGTATTCTTGACTGCGCGGGATCCCGAAACACTCCTGTCTGCCGACTTTGAACACATATCTAATATGTTTGCCTTCATGTTCCGTTCAGGAAGCTACAGCGGATCTTCCACCATATACCGAAGCTGATCTCGAGGAGTTCTACCGATCGGTTATGACCTCAGCTGCAGCCTCCGTTCACTCCCGCGCTGGACTACTTGCTGCACCACAGACCTCAAGTACCGTCCTTTTGGGACCTGGGGAGGAAAACGATAGTGAACCAAGAAGAAAAATAATAAGCCAGAGGGAAAGACGGGAAATTCTTGAAGGACTGGAAAGGAGGTTGACATTTTCGCACGGTGAAGAACTGGCGAGCTCTCGCGGAAAGGCCAAGGACTATGCTACGGCGCTGGTAGACGACAGCACGGGCAGCGTTGTCCCTGAAACTCCACATGGAGTTCCCGCTACAACTGAGTCTAGACCAATCGGACCTCGACGAAGGGAAGACAGGAAGCGAGTTCTGGGTCTGATACAGAGCCTTACGCCTGCCCCTGCAGAGAAACCTCCTGCTCGGGCCACCGCAGAAAATAACGAAATTCCCAACGACAAAGCTTTACCGACAACCACTCCAACTATTCAAACAGGTCTGATCAGCCGCAGCGAGTTTCTCGCTCTTTTCGACGAATGCATACAAAGTCGAGATCTTTCCACTGCCGTTCAAGTGCTGGATTCCATGCGCGACCACGGGCTGACTGTTCCCATTGTGGAAACTACTTCGCTGCTGGAGGCGTACGCAAAGAAGGGAGATTCAGCCGGTATTGCGGAACTGCTGGAAAAGGAGGAACGACTAGGCCGTCCACCGACCCGTGCTCAGCTGGCAACAATGGTTCAAGCCCACCTCTGTGCAGGACAGAAGCATCAAGCGGTCCGCCTGCTGCATGATCTCGAAGCCCGTCAACTCACGCTGCCTCAATCTGCATATCGATCTGTGATCGACACCTTGCTTGCTCCGAGCCCGACCATGAAGCAGGCGGATAAAGCACTTGCTTGGGATCTGTTCACCCATATGCGTCTTGTCGCACATCCGGTGCCAAGTATCGAGCTGTATAACACCATGATTCGGGCATGTGCGGACTCAAAGGACCCTCAACCCGAACTCGCACTCGACATGTTCACCCAGATGGTGCAGGAGAATCAGCAAACTCCAACAGCTGACACGTATAATATGATGATCAGGGCATTAGCAAAAGTGAAAAAGTACTACTTCGAATCGTTCCGTCTGTTACGTCAGATGCTCGAGATTCACCAAGCGGCACTACAAGCAGGTCTCGCCCCTGGACAAGTGGAGACGGGATACGAGCCGACAGTTGTGACCTTCAATGCGCTCCTCGAGGGGACTAAACGTGTAGGCGATTTAGGAAGAGCAAGATGGATTCTCGCTGAAATGGCCAAGATCGGTACGTTTGTGGGTGAGGGTCAAGACACCAGGATGTTGGCCAACGAGGAGACATTGGTCAATGTCTTCCACACGTATGCGGCCTTCAGGCCATTGATTGGCAGGGCGGACCTTAAGGTCACCGGATCACAAGTACATGAGCAGGAGATGATGCCACTTCCCGATGGGAACGCATCAGCTGAACAGCCAGAATCAACGCAAGCGACCTCTCTGCCGTTGCATGACGAGGCTGTCGACAACGAAGAACCGCCACAGCATCTGCCACGTCCAATGTCGCTACTTGACATCGGTTCACCGGACTTTGTACCACCTTATCAACCGCAAACATCTTATGAAGCCTTTACCGAAGCTAGTCAACTTTTCGATCTGGCAGTCTTTAACATAATCAGTCAGGAAGGAGTGTTCCGTCAAGCACATCTTACTCCTCGGCTCATCAACGCGTATCTATCGGTCGCACTCGCACATGCACCGCTGGACAAGGCGCTTCACATGCAGCTCGACATATGGCATGACCAACGCATCCTTGGGTTAGAACAAAACCTCAGGCCAAATGGGTGGACATATCTATTCGCTCTGGAACGTTGTGCGGCGGCAAAGAACAAGACGGAAAAGCGATTCCTGACTGAAAACGACGTGGTCGAACAACTGTGGCAAGGATATGAGCAATGGTATTCTAAAGAAGTTATCGTCGCCAATCGTATCAAAGAAAGTGCAGCAAAACGGAGTCAAACCATCTTGGCTCAGGAAGAAGTTGACAAGTATAGGCTGAATGTCGGTCTTGGGCCGCGTGAAGTTGAAAGGTGTTGGGTGGCTGTCATTGCGGCACTTGCACTGTACGTGTTATGTTTCAGCTCCGATCTAGTTCTTCTCTCGAGCAGTATTCTTTGGATTCCCTGGCGATCTACTGCGCCGGGAAGAACTAATGCTCTGCGATGAAGGCTTGTCGAAGTGCCGGTTTTAATTGACTAACCGATGCTATTATTACTCAGGATCGAAAATACATCGCGTGCGCTTCAGTTGCTGGGGGAGTTCAGAGACCGCTTTCCCCCAGATGCCATCATCTCAGCATACAGCCCATCACCTCAGTTCGCGAATAAGATACGGTTCAGTCCTTCCCAACGAATACTTGAGGACGATGTCCCTCCGCATATTCTGTTTCACGATGTAGAACGACTCCATCACAGATTTATCAGAGACGGCAATCTCCAGGGTGTAGGCAAGATCAAGTGGACTACTCTGGGATACCAGCTGGCCCTCGAGAAAAGGAAGAATCTGCGGCTTAGGGAGAAGAAAGTCAGAACGCCTAGCAAGACATCGACCCGGCACAAGGCTCCGCCTTTTAGCCTTACCGCCGATATTACGAAACAACCTCTGATGTAGCTATAGCCCATGTAACCTGCTTCAATATGTTTGTGGTGCCTTTCCATCTCAAAGAGTATCGATCGCTCTGAACCGTTCTCAATCAGCGCGACGCATGCATTTCCCAGCTCAATTGCCTTACACGCCGCTGTCTCGCAGCTCTTCTTGAGGGATAGAATAGCTAACAGAATTGTGCTCTAAAGCGTTCTTTAATTGATTCCTCAAGTCAGCCGCAGTCAAGCCATCTCTTTCATGAGCGGCGTTCACTTCGTTTTCGATATAAACTTCTGAACCTGAACAGATACAGTAAAAGGAAGGAGGAGAAGCATTTAAACCGTATGTACGTGCGTGGCGCAGAAACGATCTGAGATCGATCTTGCTCACAAGCGGAACAGCGGCGCTGTACAGTATTGGCGACAACATGAGCTGGAAATCGCTTTAGCTCTGAAATTGAAAAATCCTGTCAACGAACAGTTTACTAACAGCAGCTCTAAGCTCTTTAACAGCTTCACTACAGTAGCAACTTTACTTCGGTCAACTCTTCACTTGCACTTGGACGATTGCTTCCGCTCCGCCATCCCGACCATCTTTGACTTTCCGTGGTGTTTCGGGGGCGGCGAATCGGTTAGTAACAGCTTAGCGATAGAGAACAGCTCAGATATCACGATTGAGAACACTTATCCAGCGAGCTAGTTAGCAGTTAATCCAGCGAGTTATCAGGCGTTTCTGTCTGCATTCATCGCTTCGTTAGCTGCTCCAGCTGCTGCTCCGTTCATCGAACATCGACCCATTCTACTTAGATGATATTCAGCTAGCTGCGGAAGTGAGTGTTGAGCTAGCTTTTCAATGCGCTTTTGAAGAGCTTTCTGAAGCTGCCTGTTGAACAGCTGCTCGAACCACACCTTTGACTGCGGGTCTTAACGCTATTGGTGACCGGGTTGGAGTCGCCGAAGCAGAAGAATCAGCAGAACGCCCTGAATTAAGCCGTGATTCATTGCGGTTACAAGCGAACCAAGCTACTGGACAAGCAGGCTTTAGAGCACACGGTATCCAGCTCAGCATTTGCCTCAACATTGTACGTAATCTACTATGGAAGCGTCGCAAAGGAGGATGAGCAGGAGAGCAGCTGGAGGAGGCTCTGGCGAGCTCTCTGTCGAGAGGCTGTTCGTCGAAGGAGCTGATGGAAGAAAAATTATCAAGAATTTGGGAATTACTTGCGCCCGCACAATCTCGCACACCTTAAACCAGTTTGTATCCAGTATCCAGTATCGATCAAGCTATCGATCATTATTCGGGCATTGAAGCGACTTGCCTGGCAGCTCACCTGGCCTAGTCAGAAAAAGCCATAGAAAAGAATATAAAAACAGCTAGCTTCACAGCTTACAAATATGACGAAAGAGCTGATCAAAGCCGGAGCAGGCGACGATCTGAAAGAGCATGTACACGCGATCGTCCTTAGAGTACTCTGGATGCCTGGATAGTAGTGCCGTATTCCTTACCGGAAATTGGACGTGCCCCGAAAATCAGACTTTAGTCTGTAGCCTGAATAGGCACCCCAACTTAGTCCTACGCACTTATCTCAACCATTCATCGTGCAAAAACGAAAGGGGCCATGGGCTGTGGGACAAATACCACGGCAAGTTCTTCGGAAATGGCTGCTGGCTTTCCTCGAACGTCAAATGCAGAAAATGAGTTAACACCCCAAACGGCAAGCCGTCCTGCTCTCTCTGTTTCAGGTTGTTTACTTTGTGTTGGAGGAAAATTCCTGTCGAGCGATCGACGTGAAACCTGCATGTCCAAGAGCTCCATGATCCTCATCGATGAGCAGGCTGTTACGCAAGTAGCCAGGTGGGATCCGATAAACAGTTCTCTCCATCTCCTTCTCGAAAGCTTTATCATGGTCATGCAGCTGCGAGCGCTCCGCGGCGGAGCTGGTGTATATCGCCCCTTTGTGGCGCAACAAATAGCACCGCATCAGGTTCAACTCCAATCGCAATTCAGGCCCGTCCGCAACTCGAGACTCTCAGGATTGTTTAATGTCCTGCGATCAGCTTCCACGTATGTCCGTCCTGAAAGCAATAGTTCTACGACGTTTCCCCGAAGTTCAGGAGACAGAGGCAGATCCGACCGGAAATCCTTCGAAAAGTCCCCTCGCGGAGATTTCGAAAAAGATCGTCGAACGGATGGGAGGTTTTCAAAAAATAGCTTCAAAGACGATACAAGAAAACGAACCAGTAGTTGGGGCAGAACACCCGAAGACAGTCCTAGGGGATATGGCAGAAAGGAGGAATCTGCGAAGCCAAGATATGGGAGCAAGGGAGAATCTCCGAAGGCCGAGTGGGAGCACAGGAGGAGTGACAAGCCATCATTTCCCGATCGACGGCCTAGGAGAGATGGAGCGCGAGAATCTGTTTCCTATGGTCCAGGCAGAATCCAAGATCGTGATAGTAAGCATGAATGGAATGATATCGTTGATGTGTAATCCTTTGCTGAATTCGATTGTTAGCTTTGTCTACCGAGCCCGGAAACCCCGTTGAGTCATCTTTGGATAAGCGGCTTCGCATTTACCCTGGAACCAGCCCATACGACGCTTCTGTGCACCTGAACAATTTCCTAACGGCTGGGCATCCAACCACCACAGATTCATAAGTTAAGTTCTTCTCAAAAAATCTCAGCTGCTATGGTCAACCACAACACTCGGTCTGTGAGTCCACAGAGCATACCGAGATCGGAGTCTCTGCAACTTTCCTTGAAGAGAGGATTGCGATCCGCCCTTGGTAATATTATCGATAAATTTCGATGGAAACTGAACGAGAATCATGATTCCGACGCTAAAAATAATGCTACTTTTGAAACTGAGGCTGCCATGAACGACGAATTACAAAACAATTTCACTTCAGTAAAGAAAAGGCGACTTTCCTACTTGCCAAGAGATCCTCCTGGAAACGTTCCGAGATCTAAGACTCTTGGAAGTAATAAAGGCATATACCAAACGTATTACGATTCAATCCAAACTTTGAATGATGAAAAAAGTAACGATTTGGAAAAGAGAGTAAGCGATGTTAATGACGGAGTCTCTGTTCCAGAAGATGACTTTAGGGATCCATCGCCGGGTGCACTTCCTACCTCGCAACTTGGTCCCATTTCCCGCAACCAATCCATAGTTGAAGAAGGTCAACTAGTCAACTTTAGTTACCATGATGAAGACGAGCAATCTCCTCGCGGAGAGTTGGCTCCCCTTGTTATCGAGCATGAATTTGCCCCAATGTATCACGACTCAGAAGGTAACATTGCCCGCCCTGCATTCATAAATATTGACCCTCGCGAAAGATACCACTTGATCCAACTTAAGAGGTCAATAGAAGCATCCGAAGCCCTTCAGCGACGGCTAAAGTACATGGTGGATCCAGAAACTC